>JAKMWT010000249.1:0-87031 GCA_025327155.1 Colletotrichum sp. SAR 10_75 | reverse complement strand
ACCCGCCCCCCCCCCCCCCCCCCCACCCACCCCACCACCCCCCCCCCCCCCCCCCCCCCCCCCCCATATAGGGTAGCTAGAGGGTTTATAGCTATATAACTAAGTTAATTTTATTATATTACTTTATCTTTTTAGTCTATAAAGTGATTATCTTATATTATAATTATAAAAGAATAAGCTATTTTAGCTTAGCTGTTTTATTAGATAATCTCTTACTTATTACTTTATACTATTATTTTATAAATATTCTTATAAATATTCAGCTAAAGATATACTTTTTATACTTCTTATTTATAATACTAAAATTACTTATAGCGTAAAAGCTTCTATTTAGCTTATAGCTTTAGGCGCTTATAACTTAAGTAGAGGAGGAACTATAAGGGATTATTAGCTTAAAGAGATAGGTATTTAATTATAATAATAAGCTTTTATACTTAATTAGGTTTACCTTATCTTCCTCTATTATAAGTATAAGATATATATCTTATTTAGATATACCTAAATAAGATATATAAAAGTAAAGGGGTAGAGGTAAATCTAAATATAAGCTAAGCTAAATAATTTAAATAGAAGAGAACCTATTTAAGCTAAGAAAAAAAATATTACTATATCTACTAATATACTAAAGGTATAAGGAGAGGTTATTTTCTTATAACTTTATTTATAAAAAAGCAGCTTATATAAGTAGTAAGAGCTAAATAAGTAGCTAATAGTATAAGATAATATTAAAGTAGTTACTATATCTTATTTTAATCTATAAAGTAATAACTTTACTTTATAGTATAAGGTATTAAGGTAAATATAAAATAAAGAGGGGTATATTAATAGAACTTTACTCTAATAGAGAAGAATAAAAGATTAATAAGATAGTCTCTTAGCTTACTAAAAGGATCTATTAAGGGAACTTATTAAGCTATTTTAATCTCCTCTTATAAGTTTTTTATCCTTAAGATCTTTATAGAGTGAATAAATAAGGTAAATCTTATTAGAGTAATATAAAATAAAGTATTTAGCTTAGAGGGGGGAGGTTTACTATTTTTAGTTATAAGTAGTTTTATCTAGCTAAAGCTCTAATTATCTATTATATTATAAACTAAGGGATATATAATAGATTATTAGTATTAGCTTAAAGAATAGCTTTATAGTTATTAAGGTGTTTTTATAAGAGCTTTCTATAGAGCTAGCTCCTTTCTATCCCTATTTATTTTAGCTATATAATCTATCTTATAGTAGAAATAAATATTTAAAAAAATAGATATAAAATAAGCTAACTAAAGTTTTTTAAAAGTAATAAAAGTAAAATAGATAATAAAGATAGCTAGAGAAAATAAGGTATATAATAGGAAATAGCTTCTTAAGATAATAAAGCTATAATAGTTAACTAGTAAGTATCCTTTATAAATATAATATTAGCTACTTTAGGCTAAATAATATATATAATATACTATAATAAGTAGTGAGTAATATTAGACTAAGGTATACTTATATTAACTAAGAACTATATTAGTAGCTATAAGAGATAGATAAAACCTTAGGGGTAGTATAAAGAGGGATAAATATATAGTTTAGGTCTATAAAGCACCTTATTAAAAGAAGTATATAAAATAGTAGATATAATATAAGTAGACTAGCTAGAAGCTAGTATAATAATTTTCTAAAGCTTTATTTCTAATATAAAGGGAAAAAAGAAGAGAGAGGGGGAGCGTTATATATTAAAAGTAGAAGTATTTATATTAATTCCTCTTAATATAAATATTATAATAGAATAATAAGATATAAATAATAAGATATAGGGAAATATTATAGGTAAGATATAGTAGCTTAAGCGTTTATTATATACTAGCTAAATAGGGGTAAATATAATATAGTAATAAAGGTAAGCCTCTTTACTTTATTCTAATCTATAAAGTATCCTCTTAAGTAGGGGGGGGTATATAAAAGAGGATATAATATAAGCAGACTAAAATAATAGCTAGTATAATATATAAAGTTCTAGCTAGTATATAAAGAAAAGAATAAAAAGAAATAAGTAAGGTATTAATATATTAGAAAGTAGAAGTGTCTATATTAATTCCCTTTAATATAAATACTATAATAATAATAATAGGGTAAAAATAATAGAATATAAGGGGTAGTTTAGGTAGAGGGATCTAATAAGAGATAAATATACTACCTCTTAAGAGGTATATAAAGCTATAGTTTTAGTAAACTAAGGTGAGAAGAAGTAATAATATTTATCTTATAATACTAGCTGTTTATATTATTAAAGTAAAAAAGGAAAGGAATTTATATAGGGTAAAATAAAGTAGGGGTGTTATAAATAGAAGTATTTCTATAAATTTTAAATAATATAAATAGTATAATAGAATAAAAGCATAAAAGTAATAAAATATAATAAAAATAAAATAAAATAGTTTAAGCTAAGCCTATATTAGTATAATTTAAGCTTATAAAGTATTATCTAGTAGTATTAGTTAAGCTATAAAGCTATAGCTATAGTGCATCCCTTAGATATCTTTTTAGTAAATAGCTATCCTTAAGTAATAATATAATTAAAGGAGGGTAGGATAATTTCTAGTTATTAATATAGGGTTGCATTACTTAAGTTATATCTTATTATGTAAGTAGTTACTCTAACTTTTTATCCTTAGAATTATTATTTAGTATCTCTATATTTAGCTGCCCTGAGGGTAAGAATATATACTTAATATAGTCTGTAAAGTTATCTTAGAGGATAATAAGGTTATTAGGTTCTTAAAAACCTTTAGGGGATTAGATAAACTTCTTTAAGTAGTTCTCTATATATATTAAACCTTATAGGGGTTTTTTAGTAAGTATAATAAGCTAGTATAAAAAGTTCTCTAGAGCGTAAGAATAGATTTAAAAAGGACTTTTTTATCTATAGTCTAACTTAGTATCTAATAACTTATTAATAGATTTTATAATATTAAAGGATAGTACTAGGTTACTTATGTTTAAGTAGCTTAGTTAGAGCGTATAAATATACTATTTGTTAAACTATATAGTAATATATTTATACTGCTTTATAATTATCTTCTAGGCCTCTTCTCTATTTCTATCTAAGTAGCTAAAGGTTTATATTTATATAGTGAGTTTTTATTTTAGTGTAGAGATGTTAGCTTAGTTAAGAACCCTCTATATAGGTGTAAAGGTTTTAATTAGTGTGATTAGGTTATATTTATAAAGAAAGTAGAAAGAGGAGTAGTTAGTTAATATTTAAATAGTTATTTAGTTTATAAAAAGTATAGTATAAAGGTAGGAATAAAAGTTATAGCTAGTATCTTTAAGTTAGGTTAATAAGGTATAAGTAATAGGCTAGTAACCTTTTTTAATAGTTCTATTAGTATGAGGATTATAAGCTGCTATAACTTATTAGCGAAAGGTATACTTCTTATTAAAAGTAATAATATAGCCTTTATTCTTTAGTCCTCTATTTATAACTAGCGTTCTATATAATTTATAGTGATAGATAATATCTTCTTAGATAAATTTAGTAATAAGCTTTAAATTAGCTTATAGTATCTATTTTATTTTAACCTATCCTATTAGGAGGTCTCTAGCTTTAACTATATTATATTTACCTACTTTCTAAATATTTAAGGCTACCTTTATGAATAAGAGTTTAATAAGTATTATAAAGGAGTATATATTATTAATTTAGTATACTTTATATAGTTAATAGTCTAGGTATATTAAAATTATATCTATAATAGATTTATAGAGGCTTAGCTAGAAGTAGTTATTAATAAGCTTTTTAAATATAGTATTATATCCTTTATATCTACTCTTAATATAAGTATATATAATAAGATAGTTTCTCTTAGTAGTACTATTAATAACTTATTATAGTATTAGCTTATAAACGCTTAGGCGTATAAATAAGAGCTTATTATAAAGGGTATAGCTAATAGCTTTTACTTACTATTATTTATATTAGTTTATAGGAATACTTAGTAGGTAGTAGAAAGTATTAAGGAAGTATATAATCTATTAAAACTTAGTTAATTAAGTCTATAAATTACTTAATATAAATAGTAGTAATATAAGGAGGAAGTCTTATTTATTATTATTATTATTAGTAGTTATAGCTATAATATCTACAGCAGTATAGATATCTCTATAGTTTTAAGCTTTATTAAAAAAGGAATATATTTATATATCTATAAAGAAGATCTATTAGTTAATTTAGTTATTAATCTCTCTTTCTACTTCTTTATCTTATTTATCTAAAAGCTTATTAAGCTTTCTAGAGAGGCTATTAGTAGTAGTGTTCTATACGCTTAGTATATATTAGATTTTAAAGTTAAATATATAGATCTATATAATCTATTAAATAATAAGAGCGCTAAGGAGATTAAAAGCTATACTATTAATCTAAGCTATAAGTGTTTTTATATCTATCTTAATAATAAAATAGTAGCTAAAAAGATAGTTATATACTTATTTTAATACTTTTAGAAGGCTCTAAAGTTCCTTCTTTCCTATATTATAGTTAAGCTCTACCTCTACCTATAAGCTACTTTTATACTATAAAATATACCTTTTTCTATTAATAAATTAGCTAAGTATAGCTTTTTATCTTATACTACTAGTATTAACTGCTAGATAGATAATACCTTTATTAGGTCTATAGTTAAGTCTAATAAGGATTAGAGATAATATAAGCTTACGTTTTAGCTTATCTATAGCCTTCTATTAGTTAGGACCTTATATAAACTTAATATCTTTCTTTAGGAGCTTTATAAGGGGTTTAGTAATAGTTAAAAAGTGAACTACTTATATTTAGTATAATAAAGTAATTCTAAGGAAGGTATAAAGCTTTATAAGTCCTTTATAGGCCTCTTATTTAGTTATCTTAATAATTTTTAACTATTTTAAGTGCTAACTATTAGTGCTATATATATATTTAATAATAGCTATAGTAGTTTAAGCTTATTAGGATTTATTTACTGAGATTAAGTATTCTACTAACTTAAGGTTAAGTAGCATTTTATTAATATTCTAGATATACTTAAGGATAAATCTCTATATTCCTAGGTAACTAAGTACTTCTTTATTATTATATTATATTATAAGGCTTTTAATAGTAATATTATTAAGAAAAGCTTTATAATAGTAAGGGATTAGATTATATAGGATCTTTATTATTATTTTTATAAACTAAGTAATAGAATTAGTAGCGCTTTATAGTAAAGTGTATATATATAGTAACCTAATTAGTATAGTAAATATTATAAGATCTTAGCTCTTTATATTAAGTAGGACTTAGTTATATCTTAAGAAGAAGTTAAGTAAGGAGAGAAGCTAATATATAGCGAAGTCTTTTAAGAATTTATCTCTAGCTAGAGGTAAAGCTATATCTTAAAGTGTAACCTTATTAATCTAAGTAGCTAAATTAATTAAGTATATCTTTTTATCCTTCTTTCTTATAAAGAAGAAGAGGTTCTAATATAATATATAACTCTCCTCTAGAATGCTTTTCTATAAGTAGTCTTTAAGTATCTAAATAATTTTAACTTTAAATACTTTTAGGATTAATATGCTTTATGCTTATTATGCTTTATATAGAATAGTTTAAATAGATTATAGTAGGGCTATAGATAGGTAGATAGATCTATAATAGGGAAACTCCTATATTATAGCTATCTCTTTATTCTTCTAAACTTATATAAATAGAGCTTTCTCTTAATTAGTTAAGTATAATATAATACTAAGTAGTTTATCTAGCTGTTTTTAAGTGAAGTGCTTTCCTATTAGAATATTAGAGAATTTAGGTATAATTAGGTCTATAAAAAGGTCCTTAGTATATATTTTAAGCTTTTTTTAAACTTTAGCTTATATTTTAAGCTTCTACTTAGGGTTTCCTTTTAGGATAATACTATTTAATAGTATATTATTAATAAGGTAGATCTTCTTATCCTTAGTCTTATATATAGTATTAACTTTAACTATATTAGGGGAGTTCTAACCTCTATTTAAAGCTTTATAGAGGAGTATTATTCTTACTCTTATAATAGCTTTACTTAGAAGGTTCTTACTTTATTAAGAGTAATAGAAAACTTAAGCCTTCTCTTAAGTAAGTCTAATACCTTACTTATTATTAGATTTAGAAATAGCTACTAGTTTATAAACCCTAATTAGTAAGAGTTATTTTAGAAGCTTAAGGCTAAACTTAAACTTAGTAAAAGCTACTTTATATAGAATCCTTTCTTAGTATTTATCTTATTTAGACCTATTTATAGAGCTAAAGCTATAGGTAGTATATTAAGCTTTTTAAATAGTTTAAGAGATTTTAATAATATCTACTATAGTGAAGTCTTTATATAAAAAAGCTTTATAGTAGAGTATAATATATTCTATAGTTTTAAACTATATAATAATATTATTTTAGGGAAATAAAATATTTACTAAGTTATTACCTTATTAACTTAAAAGCTATTTATAGGACTTCTCTAGTCTATTAAAAAATATAGTGCTATTTAGTATTCTTACTATATTTAAGATCTTTTTAGTTATAGCTAATATATTAAGGCTAGCTTTATATACCTCTTCTGCTTATAATAAGGCTTTTTTCTTTTTTAGACTTATTTTAGATCTATAATAGTTTATCTATATCCTTTAGTTTTTATAGGTATAATTTAAGCTATAATTCTTAAGTTTAATAAGTTTAGTAGTTATAGAAGTAACTTTAGGGGTAATAGCTTATTAGATTAATACCTTAAGAATTTACTAGAAGAGCTTACTTTTATAGTTAAAAACGCTTTTAATCTTATCTCTATTTTTAAGTTTAGCTTATATTACTATATTTAAGGATAACTACTTAATATTAAGCATCTAAATATCTTTTTAGCTATTAGTCTTATAATCTTCTTTTATAGTAGGATTTAAGGCTTTATTTATTCCTAATTCTAATAAGCTAGCTATTATATTAGGTGTAATAGTAGTAGCCTTTAGTTTCCCTCCTCTTTAGGAATATAGTAGGAGCTTTAAATCTTATTAAATGTATTTAGGTTAGGGATAATATAGGGAAGAAGGGCTGTAGACTAGTTAGTGAAGAAACTGAGGGTGTACTTTAGTAGGTACTAAGTAGTATAATAATAAAAATTACTATTAATCTATCTATTTATATAGCTAAGCTTTATTTTAGTTTAGTAGATAAAAAAGCTGCTAAAGATTAAGCTTTTTAAGGTTTTATTAGATAGGCTGATAAAGAATCCTATATTAGGTATATAGTAACTACTAATATATATATCTTTTATAATAGTGCTTATAAACTATAGGTCTGAAGTAATATCTATAAAGCTTCTAATTATAATTAAGGTTAGTATAACTTTACTTTAAAGTTTATTAAGGTTAATATAGTCTTTAGATATAATATTTACTATAAAGCTAGTGTTAATAATTCCTAACTGCTTTTTAGCTAGGTGGTATTTAATTTAAATAGCTACTTAAAAGTGAGGTATAATAAAGTTATATATAGTAATTATATGCTTTCTGCTTGATTAAGGTGTAACCTTAGGTTAGAGGCGTTAAGAGTTTTTTATGGCTAAAACCTTAATATTAGTTAGCTTAAAGCTTTATAGTATTAATATATCTATTATATTTATATTAATATAATAGCTTCTCTTAATAGGTTATAGCTCCTCTATTAGTATATTAATACTACCTTTTATAAACTTAAGATAGCTATTCTTAAGCTATTACTAGTTAGTTTTATATACTTTATTCTACTGCTTTATAAGTTCTTTAATGCTCCCCTCTTAGCTTTTAACTTATATATAAGTGTTAGCTAAAGTTAGGTTAGTAGTAACTATATTACTGCTATATACTTAGTTTTAGTATTACTCTATATATATAGTTATATATTAGAACTTAAGCTATCTATATTTTAGCTAATTATCTAAGAGAAATTATTCTAGTAGAGTGATATTACTTATCCTCTTTTTACTATAAAGGGCTGTAGCTTAAGAGTGAGTTTCTTTTAAATTAGAGAAGAGGGTTACTTAGTATAGCTTCTTAGTCTTCTTATAGTAGGTAGGTTCTTATAGCTGAAGCTATAGAGAGATTTATATAATTATCTTATTTTTAACTACTTTTTTAATTAGAGCAGCTTTTATAAGTGTAGTAGCTTACTAAGTTAAGATTTAGTCTATAAAGTAAATCTTTTTTACTAAAGAGTTACTATATAGGGTATATTAGAAGTTATTATTTTTTATCTTAGTAATAGCGTTAACCTCTATTAACTCCTTATCTTCTATATAGTTAATATTAATTGTGTAGCTATATATATACTTAATATTAATATAATTAATAGTAGTTATTAATATTTATTGTTTAGTTTCTTCTTATTCTTTTTAGGTTTTATTTATAGTAATTATAGCTTCTTAATAATAGATAAATAATTTTAGCCTAAGTATTTACTCTAAGTAGTACTTATTATAGAATTACTTTACTGCTATTTCTAGCTAGAAGTATACCTTACTTTAGAGGATATAAGCCTAAATAGTTAGTAGGTTAAGTATTAAATTCTTCTATCTTTTATTAATAATACTATCTTAAATAATATTATAGTTAGTAAGGGAGCTAATATACTATCCTCTTAAGAAGTATACTACTTTAGTGTTTTTTAACTTATTTATAATATTATATTTAGCTATATAGTGTCTGTTTATCTTATAGGAGTAGTAACCTCTAATTTTAGGTATATTATATTATGTTTAGTTTATAGTAGTTAAGCTTATAAATTAGTTAGCCCCTTTTTGCTATTTATAACTCCTTTATATAGTAGATATTTAGTTTATATCTATAATATAATTATTTTATACTAATTTAAACTATTAGCTAAGGTTTATATTTAGCTTTTAAATATTAGTTATAAGCGCCTTTATTTTTTCTTTAGTCTCTATACTATTAAGAGATATCTAGTATATTTACTTTTAGAGGTTAGTAACCTTATTAGAGTTTGCTGCTTTTAAGTTATTATATTACTATTAGATATAGGTAATTTATATAGGCTAGTTGTTAGGCTTAATAAGATTAGTAATTAGGGGAGGAGTAGCTACTTTTATAGTCTTCTTTCTGCTAATATATATATAGGAGGTCTCTCTAGCTATTTATTTAATAACTATATACTTAATATTTAGCTAAAGCTTCTAAAGTAGGTTCTTAATATTATAAAAGAGAGCTTTTATAGTAGCTTTAATAGCTCTTTTTAGTAAGCGCTTATAAATAAAGTGAATAAGATCTTAGTCTTAATACTCTAGGAGTTCTTTTATAGTAGCTTTATAGTATAAGCTTTTAATATAATTAAAGAGTGCTATAATATTAATAATATTAGTTTTAGAGAGGGGAGGCTTATCCTTAATTACTTAAAGCTTTTTATTAGGATCTTAATAGAAGCTTTTATTTATAATACTATATTAATAGATAAAAATAGCTTTAGTAGCCTCTTAATTATTAAGGTTTTTAATTAGTGATTTAATATTTTATCTTAAGCTTTTAATACTATAGAGGTATATTTTTATTAGCTTATCTTTATTAGTTTAATAAGCTTTATAAGACTAGGAATTATAAGTCTTAATAAAATCTATAATATTATTACTTATAAATAGAGGAGTATTTTTATTCTAAAAAGGATTTATTATAATTAATATAGAGTAATAAAGGTATAATTTTATTAATTACTTAATAATTCTTATTAATTAGCTTATAGAAATAAGATAAGTATTACTAATAAGAGTTATAAGTTATTATTAAATTCTATAAGTACTACTACTTAAGGTATAATAAGGATTAATATTAGAGGCTTATCTTTTACCTCTATTAGCGCTAATATAGAGGTAAATACTATTAGTAGTATAGTTAACCTTAGTGAGGTTAATACTAGCTATTTAAGCTTATAAACTAGATAAACTATTAAATAAGCTATTTTTAGAAGCTAAAGTTATTTTAGTTTAGTTTTAGATATTCCTAAACGTCTTAGTTTAGATGTTAAATATACTAATAAGCTTACTTTTAGTAGTAAAGTTATAAAGAGTTAAGATATCTTTATATAATATCTCCTTAGTTATTTTAGGTTATATCTTAGCTATAGTAATTATTAATAATTAAAGTAGTAAAAATATAGGTTATTATCTTAAGTAGTTAAAAGTGTTAATCTTTTTAATCTTAAGTTTTATTATTACTTCTCTAAAAATATAATAAAGGGAAAAGAGAAAAAAGAAAAAAGTATAACTAAATAGGTAGGCGTTATACCTCTATTTATATTAGTTTTAAGCCTAATTAGCTATATTATTTTAAGCTTCTACTAGTTAATCTTTTAGAGATTATATAGACTACTAATAACTTTATAGTAGATTTATCTTATTTTTTTATAGTAAACTTATTAGTTTCTTAAGTTATTTTACTTAAATATTATAAAGCTTTATATTTTTATTAGTTTAGAAAGCTTATTAAGTAGATTTAGTTTAGCCTTAATAGTTTATAATATTAAAGAGTAGTAGGAGTAAAAATAAATAAAAATCTAATACTTCTTACTATATAAGTTATAATACTTTTAAGGTTTTTTTTAAGGTTTTTTATATCTTCTTAATTCTTATTAATAGAATTATATTTAGCTATTATACTTTTCTACTTACTAAGAATTAAGTTTATAAATAACTACTTAATTTCTATTAATATATTATATTTCTTAGTATTATATAGTTAGTAATAATAGTTATAGTTATTATATATATTATATTAATTTGTTTACTTAATATAAGAGTAAGCTTTCTTCTAGCGCTTTATATAGGTATCTAAAAGGAGAATAAATCTACTTTTAGGTATTATTAAAATAGTTATAAGCTAAGTAGCTAAGAGTTATATAATATAATAATACCTATATACTTAAAAGCGTATAAAGTTATTATAACTTTATAATTCTATAGTTTTAAAGCTTATAATCTTAAAAGAAAAAAGAAAAGACTTTTTACGTTCTTTATAGATCTAAACTAAAAAGAATAGGATAAAAAGCTTAAAAATCTGCTGAAAAATAAGTGAATTATACCTCCGATCTGTGTGAGGATAATGATAATGTCTGAGCTAACTTCTCGCCCCTTGAGGGGGCTAGTAATCTGGCCTCTAAACGCCGAAAACGCCGAAAAATCCAGTGGGCCCACTAAACCCCGTTCCAGTGCTGTGGACCGGGAATGTTGAGATTGTCTCGATTCGTGATTGCGATCCCGAGAACTGCTTGAGCTGTTGGACGACTGCGAGGAACGCGCAGGCTCCTCAGCAGGGCGCGAGTAGAGTTGTCCATCCACGGTGTAGTACTCGCGCTTGGAGGTAGCAAAGACAGGAGTCGGGTCCAGGCCGTAGATCTCTTGACAATCCTCGACTGGAAGGCATTCGATGCACTCGTCCCTGATTTGGTTAGTGGTGATGAACAACGAAGCGAGCTTTTGAGTCATGGACGTACCGGCTGGCGTTTGCCTTGGTAGGACGCTCGCAGTACAGCTCGACGCTGCCGTCTGAGCGGACGCGCTTCATCACGCAGACCTTTGTGCTGAACGGGAGGATGTCGCGCAAGGACACCATTGTGACGAATGGAATTGAAGTCAGGCGAGAAGGAGACACTGAGAATGAAGTTTGTTTTGGGGATGGTCCCGACGAGAAGAGGAGGGATGCGAATGAGACGGGTCCAGCCCGAAGGAAAGTCGATTGGGGGTGATAGAACAAGACTGAAGACTTGAGTCTGTGAGGTTGTTTTCGTCGTAGAGAGAAAAGGAGAAAGTCTGAGATGGGATCGGGGAGGTGGATTAAATAGGAGGAAAGAAGAAGGAGGGCGGTCTGAAGCCGTTGCGTGGTGAATTGAATGTCGTCCAAGGTGAGGTTTGTGCCTGAGATGTCGGGCAGGAGGCGGCTTTAGTGATGGTGAATTTGGTCGTGAGGAGGAACCTGGTGGCTACATAACGCGAACCTGACGCGTCCTGGATCTTGAGGCACCTGAAGTTGACTTTCAATTCACTTGAGGCGAGAAGCCCGCCCTTGAAGCCGGGGCCGGGAGCGGTGATACTTGTCTTGAGGTGCGGCAGGCACAGTCATCCTGAAATCAAAGCGCGACTTTAAAGGAAATTGACATACAATTGATCAAATCTGTCAAGAAATGATGTTCGTTACTGATTGGAAAATCCATGCCTCAAAAACACGTTATCTTCAGGGAACTCGTCCAAAGCGTAGGGCTCCCTCAGTCTAGTGGTGTTGACATCGTGCCTCCATCCAAACTCGTCGACCTCTGGTGCAGGTTCAGGTCTGAGACATCGGTAGACTGCCCATAAAACGACAAATGGTAACACAAGACCTATCGCAGAGACTAAAGCGACTAAGAGAAATGGGAAAAGAAAGAGGGCCCACATTAGTATCGCGAAGTTGAAGAAGTACGCCCGCGCAAGGATGAGGTACTCGGTTGGATCCTCCGGACGAGCGTCCGGGGCGAAGATGTGCCAGAGGAGGTGGCCGATCAGAACCGATAGTGGTGGGAGGATGTAATTTGGGCTTGAGACGCCGAGGAAGGACGTTAAGGGGATGATATTGGTGTAATGTCCGAAAGTGAGGATGGCTGCGGAGATGATGAGTTCTCTGAGGAACTCGAGGTGGGCATTCCTATCCATTATTATAGTGTGATTCGTCAGGTTATTTGTCTACTGTTTCGAAAGATTTTATGAAGAATTCATTTGAGCATTTGGGGAGAGTTTGAGTTGGTACCTATATATTGAAAGTTCCTGGAAGCTTGGAGTTGAGAACCTCCAAGGTCTTCAATGCCGGTGTACTTGAAGAGCATATTGTCCCAGGGAACAAGCCATTATCCAAACAACACGGGTAAAGTTCATCACCACCTGAATAAACTACAGCAAGTTCCATACTTCTGATCTTGGGGCTCTGGAAAGAAATGTTGACAATTTGGCAACAGAGACCTATAATCAAAAAAGATGAGGCTTCAGCGAACAATGCAAAAGTTGACCCAAAGCCTTTGTTGCTGAACAATGTCATTGACAGCCACCAAGTAAGCTGATGAATTGCTCCAATGCCATATCATAGAATAGGGAACACCCAAGTGCGCTGCTCTTTATCGTAACAAGTTTCTGCTTCAGCATCACCAGAACCTTTTCAATCAAGCACCAGAACCCACCACTCACAATGGCTTCCGAAAACGCCCCCGAGTCCCCCAAACCGCAAGAAGAGACCGATACTAAATCATTAATTGCACAAGAGACCGCATATTCCTCTGCTGAAGCGACTAATCTTCCTCTGGTCGCATACTCCACCTTACCATCATCGTCACCGCTATTGTTGTTAGTATTATTGTTACTTCTATTGCCATCTTTCTAACTACAAAAGAAATAGATTCACGCAGGCACAGTCAAATTGAGCGGTCTTTCAAACAAAACAGAGAAATCCGGGGCGACTGCAACAAACCTCGTCCCGGCCTGAAGCAGCTGAAAGATAAGGCTGGAGCGCTCAAGGCTGTCTATGACAAGATTGAGCATCAAGATAAGCGGTTTGCTGATGGAATGCGAACTTGGAGCTAAGATTGAGCAGGAATCGCCACACATTTTCGAGCCCGTTAAGGAATCTTATGAGGCCCAGCCCTTGGTGGAATCCCATTCAGAGACCAAGGAATGGGTGCTAGATGGGGGTGAAAAGCCATGAGGCGTTCAAGATGTCATGTGAGCGTATGTTCTAGGCAATTGCCCTATTCAAAATGAAATCGCCACCTAGTGTCGCTGCCCAAGTTGCTCAATTCATGACATCTGCCTTCTCAATGTCATCTGCTCGGTGAGCTCAGCTCCGTTTTCGAGGTGAAGTCGGTGAGGTCGCCAAAGTGGCACCCCACAGCTGGCAGATCGAGAGCCAACAGCTCACCGATGCGCTAACACAGCTCTTGGTTAGCGCCTTTCAGAAGCTTGGACCCACCTTCTCCCACCGAACAGAGCAGGTTCAGCTGCTGCGCCTAGGTCGGCAGGTGCGTCATAACAGCTGGCAGGTGCGCCTTGTTCGCCAGGCATTTTTCGTTCCAGAACCACAAGCGAAGGCTACGAAGCTCCCTCCACCTGTCCCGTTCAGGCCGTGACCTGCGCCTGCCGTCACCACCACCACCACCGCCGCCAGCAGCACCACCACCATCTCTACCAACCCCCGGCTTCCCTTCAGCCTCCCGCTCCTTTTACAACATCGCTGCTGCTGCCACGGGCCTTCTCCCACGGCTCTGCTCGTCTGATCTCTACACCTGCGCATTGCATCGCATCAATCTCCTTGACATTTCCCTCCTTCTTATTTGTTTCTTTTCGTTTCAATTTCTGGTTGTTGCTGGCTTGACAGCTGGGGAAATGCCTCTTTGACATCGGCACGTGGTCGCATCTCTTCTTCTTCACCATGGTGTCCTTTTGGCCTTGGAGGGTACGTTCACGCCTCTCCCGAACCATGCACTGCCTTGCATCGCGACCTAGGGCTTTTGCGACAGATACTGATTGACTTCGAATCCAGGGCGAAGACTCCTCCCCCGCCTCCTTCGAAAAGACCCTTTCCGCCCTCTCGGCGAAGATCACCGACACCCAAGGCCGACTTGACGGCGCGCGCAACACCTCTCGCCGCATCAGAGTCCTATGGTCTCTATACCTCGCCTTCGCATACCTCGTCTACTCGATTGTCATCTTTCTCGTGGTGGGATGGAACGGCATGGGCATGTGGGAGTGGGTTGGCGTTTGTGGAGGTCCGGTCGTGTATGTGCCCCCACGCGGACTCCGTTTGCGCATCGCGGAAAGCTGATTACGAGTGAACAGAATCTACCTCACCCGAACCACCGTCACGGCCTTCTTCAATTACAGAATTGATACCCTGTCCAACCGCCTCAAGGAACAGCAAGCCGATCGAGCCAAGACGATCCAGAAGCTCAAAGACGCCACAAAGTACGACACCACCCTCGAACTCCTCGAGAAATATGGCGGCGGCGAGAACAAGAAGCAGAAGCAGAAGCAAGGCGGAGACGGCGAGGAGAAGAAGCAGCGGCAGCAAGCTCCTAGGCAGCATGAAGGCGGTCGTACCAACATGCCTCCTCCGCCGACTGCCAACATCCAGCGTCCCAGCGCTGGCTCGCCTCCTCCGGGTATGCCTCAGGGTTTCCAGCAGCAACGCCTCTCCCCATCTCCGCAACCCAATGGACTTGAGCCCAGCGAAGAATTCGCCCCCAATGCCTACAGCGGCGGCCACGTTCCGCCCCCGCCGCCTCAGTCGCAACAGTTCGTCCAGGTTGATGGCGTCAATTCGTCCCACTGGTACGATCGCATCATGGATCTTCTCCTCGGAGAGGACGAAACGGCATCCAAGAACAGGATCGTACTCATCTGCGCGCATTGCCGCTTGGTCAACGGCCAGGCGCCCCCCGGCACCAAGTCCCTCTCCGAGCTTGGAACCTGGAGATGCATGGGCTGCGGTGCGAAGAACGGCGAAATGGACGAGGGCAAGCGGATTATGAGGGAGGTTCTCGGCTCGCGGGCCCCGGCAAGTGACGTGTCGGTCGGCGAGGAGTTCAAATCATCCGATGACGAAGTGTCGAGCGTGGAGATTAAGGAGGAAGACGCTGATGACGATGTTCATGGAGCTGGCGCAAAGACCACGGGTAGACAGGGAGCATCGGGGTCCAAGAAGCGCAAGGGCAAGGGTGGAAAGTAAGTGGATGCGGGATATTTTATGGCGAATGCGCCGTCAGCTAGCTACAGCAACATTTCATACATAATTGCAGAATCACGAAGACACATACTTCAACAGACGGTTCGCCAACTGGTCTCCGGGTTGCTGTGCTGTGGTCGCATCTTGATTTCTATTTTGGTCGCTGTGCAGACGCATCTGCTGGCAGCTGGAGAATTGCTGCACGAAATGTGGCTAGTGCCGAGGCTGAACGCTAACGCGGCCTCTTGTGAGAGGTCCCCACCGTCCGTGCTGACCCTGCCTCAAACTTTGGGGGAGCACCTGGAACAGCGCAGCTGGCTGAGGACACCTGTGAAATGAAATGTATGTAGGGACCTCTGCTGTCCCTTGAATACCCTTCGCAAGCCACGGCACGCCGACAACTTGGCCCAGAACAATATCACCATACGATTCCCTCCTGTTCGCCCTTGGCTATTGCGCTACGAGATCCCTCTACGTGCCGCCACCACCGATAATGCAGCTCCCTTCCATCGTCGACAGACCATAGCTCTCTCTTTCGAACGACCCTCCCGTCAGAATAAACGAATCCATGGTCACAGGGTAATCCCATCCATCCCTTTGATCGGCAAACATGTTCCAGGTGCGTCTCCAGCGGAAACTTTTTTTTGATTTCGATCTACTTGTCCAAATCACGTCCCAGCCGTTGTTCTTTCATTGTGCCCTCGCGACTGCAGGCAGCTAACATGATGGGACTGCAGAGGATCAAGGGCGCCATCGATCGGACAATCGCGGAGGAACAGGCCCGCCAGGAACAGGCACGCAAGGCACTCGGCCCGGACTCTGGGACGCCGCGCAGGTCGGACTCAACGTCGCGAGGCAACCAGTCTCCCGCGCGACGGCCCCGGCCCAAGAAGAACGTCAGCCAGGACAACACCAAGGACGGCGACAGTCCGTCCAACCCCGACCCGGCCGTCTTCGAGGCGGCATTCGTGCTGGACGACAGCGAAGAGCCCAGCAGGGCAGGAACACCCAAGCCTCCGACAATGGAGGACAAGACCGACGAGAAGAAGGAGAAGGTCGAGGAGGCAGGACAGAATGGAGACGAGAAGAAGGAGGGCGACGCTGGCGCGGCCACTGCGGCGCCCGCTGCTGCGCCGGAGCTGTCTCCCGAGGTGCGGACTAAGCTGCGCAAGCTCGAGAAGCTCGAGAAGACATATCCTGGTGGGTACAATGTTTCATGCTGCGAGGTCATCGCTGACGGTCTCCAGAACTCCTCCGGTCGTACCGGATCGCCCACGGCCGCGCAACTTCCATCGAACCGTTCGAGCGGGTGCTTAAGGAGCACACCAGTGTCGGCTCGATTAGGGAACCCGATGCGCTTGTCGAATATCTCGACTCCTTGAAGCAGAAGGAGCAGATGATTATGGACGAGTACAAGCGCGTTTCAGTCGAGAAGGACGAGTTCAAGAAGAAGTTCGAGGCGGCTGAGAAGGAGGTCGAGACGCTGAAGAAGGAGGTCGAGGAGCTCAAGGCTGCTAAGCCTGAGCCCGCGGCGGACAAGGCGGAAACCAAGGAACAGGTCGACGCTGCGACGGACACTAAGGACGATGGCTCTGTGAAATCCCCCGACCCGAACGCTGCCAAGTCGCCCCTACAGCAGGCGTTGGGCATCTTCTCGCCCAAGCAGAAGCCGCAGGAACCAGAGGCGGACAAGGACAAGCCCGACGAAGCCGGTGACTTCTTCTCATATGACGAGGAAGCTCCCAAGTACGAGGCCGACGTGGCTGCCAAGGAGGAGGAAATCGAGAAGCTCAAGACCGAAGTCACGTCTCTGAAGACTGAGCTCGCGTCTGCCAAGAAGTCCAGCGATGATCTGACCGAGAGCCTCGAGAAAATCACCAAGGAGGCCAGCGAGCTGCGCGATGAGGCTGCCGTCAAGAACTCCCTTCAGACCCAACTCGACGCCCGGAACACTGAGATCAAGACGCTAACCGAACGCCTGGAGACCTCGCAGAAGCAGCTTAAGGATGTCGAGAGCAAGCTCAAGGGCGAGCTCGAGACTGCCACCAAGGATGCCAAGGCCGCTCAATCGAAGTTGTCCGAGGCAAACACGCGGGCTGACAAGGGCGAGGCGCGAGTCAAGGAGGTCCTGGCTTCCAAGGCTGAAGTGGAGAAGAAGATTGCAACTCTGAATACCCAGATTGAAACCGTCAAGAAGGAGAAGGCCGAAAATGAGAAGAAGATCGACGAGCTTACTAAGAAGCTGGAGAAGCAGAGTGAGCCTGTGCCTGCTACACCAACAACCCCTGCGCCAACCGAGACCCCTGCCGCTGGCGCGGGTGGTGCTTCGAAGAACAACAAGAAGAACAAAAAGAAGAAGAAGGGCGGCGCTGCTGCTGCTCCAGCACCTGCGGCAGGCACCGCCGAACAGCCTTCACCTGCGGAGGAGTCAAAGGAGTCTGACACAGAGGCTTTGGAGGCTGAGATCACCCGCTTGAAGGAGGAAGTCTCCACAAAGGATTCCCAGATTGAGCGGTTGACGAAGCAGCGCAAGATGGAGGAGGATCTTCGCGAGGAGATTGACACCCTGCGAGACGAGCTGACCGATATTGGCCAGGAACACGTGGTAGCCAAGGAGAAGATCAAGAACCTCGAGATCGAGAAGAAGGAGCTGCAGACCAGGATCGAGGAGCTGGAGAAGGAGCTGGGATCGTCCGCGAACGATGCTAAGGCCACCGAGAAGCTGCAGAGCGAGTTCGACAACCTCCAGCGCGAGTACGACGACCTCAAGACCAAGTCCTCAACTCTGCAATCCGACCTGGGCGCCGCCCAGCAGCTGGCTCAAAGCCGCTTCAAGGACCTCACCGAGCTGCGTGAAGTCCTCCAGAAGGCTCAGCCTGAGATGAAGAGCCTGCGTCAAGACTCTGCGGCTCTCAAGACCGCTAAGGATGAGCTCTCGGCCAAGAACACTGAGCTACGCAACCTCGAGAAGAAGGAGAAGGACCTCAAGGCCGACGTCGCCCGCACGCAGCGCCTTGCCGCAGACCGCGAGACGGAGATCAAGTCCCTCCGCGAGAAGCTCACCAACGAGACCAACAACCGCCTCCGCCTTGAGGACGCCCAAAGGGTATCGGGCCGCGACCTGCGCCGCTCCGAGGCTGAGAAGGTCGAGCTCAGCGCCAAGCAGGAGAAGGCGGCGCAGGAGCTGCAAAAGGTGCAGGAAGAAGCTAACAAGCTCCGCCCGCGGGTCAAGGAGCTCGAAGACGAGGTGGAGAAGTTGCAGAAGGAGAAGAAGAGCCTGCAGGACGAGGCGGACCTCAAGACGCAGCAGTACACCAACGCGCAGGGTCTGCTCGGCAGCATGCGCGACCAAACGGCGGAGCTCACTATCCAGCTCAAGGAGGCCCGATCGCAGTCCGAGTCGCTCGAGGAGGAGCTTGCCGAGATCCAGAAGCACCTTACCGAGCGTACCCGCGAGGCGGAGCGCATGCGCGGCTTGCTCGCCGATGTGGACGAGCGCGCCGACAGCAAGGTGCGCGAGATGCGCGCGCGCATGGAGGCTGCGATTGAGGAGCGCGACCGCATCGAGGACGAGTCGAGCACGCTTGCCAGACGGAAAACGCGCGAGACGGAGGAGCTCAAGCAGAAGATCCGCGACCTGGAGCGCGACATCAAGACGCTGTCCGGCGAGAAGGATGAGCTGGAGCGCAAGGAGCGCGAGTGGCGCAAGCGGCGCGAGGAGCTGGAAGCCGTGGAGGAGAAGGCCGAGGCCGAGGTCAACGAGATGCGCGCGGCGGTGTCGGATATTCAGTCCACGCTCGACGCGTCGGAGCAGCAGGTCCGCGATGCCGAGAAGCAGAAGTCGGATCTTAGGCGGCTGCTGGAGGAGTCCAAGCAGCGGTTCGACAAGGTGAACAAGGAGCTCAAGACGGTGCAGGCGAAGCTTGGCGCGAGCGTCACGTCGGGGCGGAGCTCGGTCGAGTCGAGTCGGTCTGGAGGCCTCAACGGCACGGGATCGCCTGCGCCTGGGGGTGCGTCGGCGTCGTCGGCGGATAGCTTGTATCTGAAGACGATCCTGCTGCAGTTCTTGGAGCAGAAGGATAATAAGCTGAGGGAGCAGTTGGTTCCTGTTCTCGGGCGGATTTTGAAGTTTGACAAGTAAGTTTCATCGCTCTGATTTGAGTATGCGGATGAGGAGTGCTAACGATGAGTGCAGGACGGACGAGCAGAAGTGGAAGGCTGCGATTCAGCACATTACTGTGAGATGATGAGTAGTGCGTGTGTGATAGTTGTATGAATAAATACCCCCCACGACGAGTTGGGTTTCTCTTGCGCCCTTTTCCGTTAGTTTTTGGTGATGGTTTGGTTCGCATCGGGTCTACAGAATCAAGCGATTTAAGCATGAAGCGAGTGCGAAGGGTAAGGGCGAATGGGCCCATTCGAGGTCGTGGGTCTGAATCCTCATCGCGTGTCCATGTCACTTTGAGGTATCTAAGGAGGGGGCTCTCATTTCACACACCTTCTGGACATCCCTTATGGCTGGTGCCCGCGCCTGCCGTCCAATTACGCCTGCCGTCAAGTGCGCCTGCCGTCCAAGTGTGCCTGCTCTCCAAGTGTGCCTGTCCTCCAAGTGCGCTGGCCTTCCAAGTGCGCCTGCCCTCGCAGTTATTTTGCCTTTCTCTTCTTGCCCTCGTCCTTGCCGTCCTTGTCGTCCTTGTTATCGCTCGCCACCTTCCAGTGACGATGGAATACTTCAAATAAGTGAAGAACAGCAACAGGACTGACTAGACAAGTGGAACTTTTTTTTTCCTTTTTGGCCTCTGTTCTCCAACCCTCCGTCCTCAGTCGGTCTCAGCCCTCCAGCCCACGACAACGCGAATCGTCCACGCGCTCTACCCATCACACCAAGGGACCGCGACTGTGTTGTCATCTCCCCACAAACTTCCTATCCATCCATTTACCTTACTACGCGGCACCGCACCCTACACACGAAGAACCTTCTCCTCGTTGGCACTGACGGCTCGATTGCAGACAGTCACGGCCAGCAAGATGATCAACTTCCCGGCCGGTCAGCGCGCCCGCGCCACACAGACGCTATCTACTAGCCACCAAATCTTCTTCGAGAATGGGCACAAGTTAATGCCGAAGCCCTCCTACCCGAAGAAATTCGTCACGGACCCTACCGCTTCGAAGGTCAGCGATCTCGTCAAAGACGTTCATCCTCCCGAAACATTTGTCCTGAGAAGCTTCAGTGACGACATTGTCCACTGTCGCGAGACTTTGAAGAGCGAGCTTTTGCCCGAGCATCTGGTCGTCACTGGCGGCGGAAATTCGAAGCCAGTTGTCAGCGAGGCAGACACCGTTGGGCTCTAGGAGACCCATGTGTCGCCTCCCGTCAATGCATACCTCCAGACGACCATTTCTACCAGGTACCGCATCCAGTACACAGCGGAGAGGTCCATGACTTTGGATGGGATTCCGGCGCCCGCCAAGGACAGTGTCGTCAAATCCAAGCGAGCGCCACGGGCGCCAGCAGCAGGCGTCCAGAAGCGACAAGGCAAGGCTGGCAAAGGCAAGGCTGGCAAAGGCAAAACGCCCACGATTCGATACGCCATCGTCAGACCCGATGGCGTCTGGGTAATCACGGATGTCAAACTCCCTTCTTCCGATCCACAAGCGCGTTTCCCACCGGACGGAGCCACGTGCGAGGTCTTCCCTGACCTTGGATACGGACAACCGAATAAGCCGAGCCAAGCTTTCGCGGGCGTGGAAATGAAGAAGATCGGAGTCTTGTTCGCCCTTGTCGAGTACTTCAGGAGTGCAGCACGAGCCTCACGCAGACGTTCAACGTCAGAGAAGAAGTATTACGACAAGTACTGCCGCCCGCTCATCCAACAGCCGTTGACCTACGCCATGGCCTTCAGAGTACGTCATGTACTTCTTTTCGATTACATATCCATGGTACATTTCAACTTCAATGAGCTTGATCTCCGCCCAGATATGCTCTTGAGCGATCTGTGGACACAGAAAATGCATTCTTTCATCCTGTCTGTGTCCACAGACACTGACGACTTGGTGCCTGCTGCAAGCGGCGTGTTGAAGAGGGCCTTTGACGAGATGGTGCGTGACTCTACAAAGGAGGAAAGCGAGGAAGAGGATGACAGCGAGGAAGAGGACGAGGAGGAGGAAGAGGACGCCAGCGACATCGAAATGCAAGATACCGCCACGTTGGATGACCACCTGGCTACAGATTCAGAGGGAGCAGTTGACGCAACTGACCCTGTATCTGCCCAACACGTCGTGTTTCGGGGTGGCTGCGATGCCTTTGGCCACAAAGGAGTTACTGCCGATTCCGATTCCACAGCTTCGAATGTCCCCTAAATATCTCATAAGCATCGATCGGATGCCGCCACTTCCCAACGGCTCTCGAATAAGGGTGGACCAAGGAGAGAGAACAAGAAGATGATGGATGAAAGACTGAGAGAGTTGGCAATCCCACGAGCGGAGAAGATGAAATTGTACTAGTACTAGATACACGCAATGAAATCCAGACCAACTACCTCGAATGGCAGTATTTAGGCGTAAATATCCTCGTCAGTGTCTACCTTGTCGTCGGCAAGAAACGTTATGCATGATGCCACAACCACCGCGCCCCCCCCAACACACACGCCTAGGTCTTCAATTTGATCTCCCTTATAAACATCAAAATTCAAGAGCAAAATAAATTCATACGCATAAGAATCATAAATCAGCAAGGTCACGTCACTTGGATGTCTATGGGCGACAATTGCCAAGGGTTACCTATTGTGGACGAAAAGGACAAGGACGATAGAAAGCAAGAAACAGGATGTTGAACTTTGGTGCGACAACCATACCGTTACCGTGACCTCTATGGGCATTGAGGTCTTAATTTTCTCTGCCTTTCCTTTTGTTTCCGTGGGTGCCTGGAGCCACCCATACAGGCCCAAACCAGAGAACCGCCCCTCCTTTCTTTTTCACCTTGGGCTTTGTCCGAAGACAGGTGCACTGCTCTTTTCTCGGTCCCCTCTCTCCATCTTTCCTCCACTCGTCATCTCTGGTCAACAAGCACGCACCGAAGAAAAGAAAAGGACTCTCAAGGGCAAGCCCCTACTTTCTACACCCGCAGCAACTCAATCGTTGTCATTTCTTCCTTCAATACCAGATTTTGCTCCACGCCACGTTTTGCCTTTCTAGGCCCAAGCTCGGGTCTCTTCGCAAAGATACTCATCCCATCCTCGCAAAGCTTGGCATCTTTCCTTGCGACAACCTTCTCCTACTCTTCGTCTCGTCAGCCCCCCGCCTTCCTCTTCGCGACTTGCTACGAACCATCATGTCCTCCCTTCAGGGCATCCAGCTTGGAGTACCGTCTTACGCGGCGGGCAAGGAGTTGACGCTCTCACTCCATATCAAGATCACACCTCAGTATGGACCCAGTCACTTCCCATGGCCCTGGAAAAGTCCATCACGCATCAAAACCCCATTCCCTTATTCGGTTCGGACACATCCTACCGGCTTTGATCCCGAAAGAGCAGTCCCCGCCAGCGAACGGCTGCGTCTTTGCGTCCTCGAGACACTTTCAGGGGGTTTTGAGAAAGGTCCTCAAGTTGTTCTGTGCAGGGTCATAGAGGCCCCGTCTGAGATTACGCCACACCATGCTCCTCTCGCCGCAGGAATGAAGATTGTCATCAAGATCTTCGACCACGACTACTACCCACACACAGTCACATTTCCCCGACCCTTCACCCATTACCAGCTAGCCGACCAAGATCTGAGCCGACAGGCGTCTGCTTTGCGCTACATGCACCGAGTTGGGAGGGATGAGAATGGGATTGAGATCCCGGGGAAGCTCCGACTCACTGGCGGGCACAATCTCACACCTGAGTACTACGGTACCTGGGTAATCGACCTGAATCGGATTTCCGCGGATGGAAAGCGATACGCCGGTGCTGTGGCTATGGAGTACATCGATGGAGTTTCCATGGAAGACCTCTGTACACGCGAAGACGAGGACTCCATGCGCGTCTACCCTATGGCCGAACCACAGCCCTTGTACGATGCTGATGACGAGAACGATACACATGGCTACCTCGACATGGGTGAGCATACTCGCTTGAAAGTCCTCGCCGACATCATCGGTGGGTTCGTGGAGGGCTACAGCCTCGGGGTCAATCACGGAGAATACGAGCTTGGCGATTTCATGATTACCTATCTATCTCATGGAAAGGAGCTAAAGAAGTTACGATTCCCCAGAGTGGTCAAGCTGAATTACAAGTTCTGCCAAGTGTGGTGTATGACCCGCATGGCAAAAGTTCAGCGCTGGAGCGACAATCAACAGCTTCCATACCCCGTCCATCCAGCCGACCACTTCACTCTTCGCGAACTCATCGACTTTTGTGGCTGGTGGCCGTATCAGTGGTGGCACGATGAGTCACAATTTTACGCGTGGCTTGTGAAGGAATTTGGACCGATGGAAGAAAACGTCGCGCCCTGGCATCTCTCCCTGTACGCCACTTTGGAGACACAGAGAAGAAAGACTGCGGCGGAAGCATTGCCGTTCGCGAATGAAGAGGATCCGTCCTAGCGAGACATCCCAATCACGGACGAGGAGATCGAAATCGTTCTCTCCGATAGCAAAGCCATCTTGCTTCAGAAAGCAGGCGACCACCTCCTCAAAACCAACCCAGTCCAGCTCCCGAACCATGCAAAAGAGATGCCATACTTGGTCAACGCTAGATATGAAGCCACGATCGCTGCCGAAGATGTCGTGAAGAAGAGACTATCTCCGGAAGAGCGGTCAATCAGTGCGCGGCGCCTTAAGCTGTCGATGACTGCGGCAGAGGAACGCCTCAATAGGCCTGAGGTGGAAGCAGACATCAAGAGCGAGCTCGACGAACTGGTTCGCAAAGCTTACTTCAGGCAGCTCCCGGATCCTAAGGACAAAATCGTGTCCGGTGCCCTTCGCAAGGCCTTTGAAGACATGCATCTGCAGGAACCAGAGATGCGAGAACGAGAGGAGGATGACGACGATAACGAAGGCGACAATGATCACGACGACAGTGACCATGAAGATGGTGACCATGACGATGGTGACCATAGCGATGGTAATCACGGCGACGATGACCACGGCGACGATGACCACGGCGACGATGACCACGGCGACGAGGCTAACGACCACGATGCTAATGACGACCAGGTCAAGGACGAAGAGGTCAAGGATGACGAGGTCAAGGACGAAGAGGTCAAGGATGACAAGGCTGAGGATGACGAGGCCAAGGATGACAAGGCCGGGGACAACACTGAAGCTAAGGACGACAAGACTAAGAACGATGAGGCTAAGGATGACAAGGCTAAGCCAGCCAGCAAGTCAAAAGCTTCACCCTACGTGCCTAATTACCTCAAGTCTACCACATCATCCAGAGCCAGGTCTAAGTCAGATGTTAAGTGAGAATTGGGGCATGGCTTTTTTGGGCTTTTATAAGTAGCCGCTTTGTGTCAAGCTCATTCTCTTCTTACATGTATTCAGAAGGAGAATAAGAAAGGGTTGTTCTTGTAGGATATCCACCATACGAATAGTTAGATCAAACCAGAATGACACTGCCTGCGCCAACATCCAAGATTAATTTTAGGCAGGTAATACAGTCAGTCACACAACGACGGGTGGCTTCAAGGTGGACTTGCGCAGCAATATGACCGGACCTGTTAAGCTAGTGAAGAACAAGATATAGGTAATGGTTCTCTTTGAAGTCCGACATGAGATGTGTGCCGTGGAAGACAAGGCGATATTCGATTCGACCAGAGCTTCTCTGCATCCCTTATCTTCCCTCTGCAACTTCCGTGACAAAGCACCATTCGGACAGATTCGGGATGCAAATTGCAACTTTTTGGTTGATAGAATTCTTCTTTGGTCTATCTAATTTATCACTATTCTTCTTACAAGTAAACAACTGATTAGAAGTTTCTGATCCCGTCACCTCTGTAGATGAAAACGCTCTCAAACAAGGCATGAACCTCGTCGAACTAATTGCCATTTCCTTATTCAGCCCTCTCGCGGACCCAGACCATGCAGTCTCAGTAGTCATTTTTCGTCATTATAGCTCTCATGCGCCGTTTACACCTTCCCTAACTGGCGTCTTAGTTTGAACACACTCTTTTATTAGTCCACGGTATCTCCTAGTGGTATCTTCGCTCTACTTGCCCTAAGACCAGATAAGCCAGGACCAAACTCTTCTACATGGATAGTTCGACCGTGGGCTTCTGTCTGGAGGGATTTCGTGGCCTTCTCGAGGCGGCTGTTCAATGTGTTGACAAACGTGATAACGAGGTTCAGCCCTGTCTTTGGATCGTGTTCCGCGAATTTCCACTTCCGTTGCAATTTAGCGTAACCAACACGCCTCTCGGCAGTAAATGGTTTGTCAAGGAGCAGAGCCTCTAGCTACAATTGATGTCATTGATCATCAAGTTAGCAGGTCAATGCTGTCATTTTCAAGTGCGGGGCCGACTTTCTCCTGCATACCCCTGGAACAGTGTCTATCCCCCGATTTGGAGAGATGCCTTTTCGGTTCCCATCTTTCAATCTGTACTCTCAATACGCTCGGCATCGATTCTGATGTGGAGCTCGGTAGCCGAGGCGGCCATAGTCACCATTTCGTTACGAAGCTTTCAGTCTATGCGGACATATATGGAATTGTCGAGACTGGACTTCGAATATTGGGAAAGCTATTTTATGCATCTCAGCTACAGCCAGGGGTACAATTTCGATCATCAAGAGCTGCCATCTGATGGACTTTATTTCGGCGTCGAGGACTGGCCATATATTCTCGTGGCAATCCATGCTAACCATGGATCCTCGAACGAGAAGCAAGCAGTGTTTCAATACCTCCCTCCTGAGAGTTACGTCGACCTGCGAGATCATTCGGAGAAGTCGAAATAGCGTTTCCCGTCTTCTCGAGAAGTCCGTTTTGAATTCGGGCCCGGGATAGAGGATGTAATCCGACGACGATCTAGTCTCCTCCGCCGCAAGGCGAGCGCCATGCCCCGCCATGCGGATTTGCTTCCCATTTATGCGAAGTATCTCGCATATTACAAGTCGAGATGCCTAAACCTCGCGTGCAATTTGGAGAGATAGACTTCTTGGCCCTCTAGAACAAAGTCTTAAGGCCAAAGCGTCGATAGCGTCGTACGCCAGCTCTTCTGCCAGCTCGCCGTCCCAACCTCGAGGTGCGACCTTCTGGATCACCCCCTGGATTGAGTCTTCGTTCGCAAAGGTCGTCAACGACTAAGCCGCATTCATTCTTGTGATCACCTCCAAATCAGCGTACAGGGAGTAGTCCTGACTTTTGCGGCCATCGTACGCAATCTTGGGCCCGAATGCTTCCAGAAGCCACGCCTCAGACTTGGCTTCCTCGCGCCACCATTCGTAAGGAAACCAACCTGCAAAACAAAATTTTCAAACAGGATTCATCACTCATATCGAGGATGCCGTGCTCTAAAGACTCGTCGTCGGTGTCATAAAGAGGCTGCGGGTCGGGATCAGGATAGAGGCCCTCGCGTTCGCAGAGGTCTTCTATAAACGCCGTCAACAAATTCCATAGCAACGGCGCCGACGAATCTGCTTCCGCCACCCAGCTCGATTGCCCAGGCGCCGTGATATTCAGGGGCGAGCAGCTTGCCGCCGGTGAGTTGTCGGTATAAGGGCTCTTCCTTGCTCGTCTCGTCTTTTCCGATGCGGTGTATGTATAACAAGACCAATGCCTGACGGCTGAGATCTTGGTCCGCGACGGCTTCCGGCGGATAGGGGGCTTGTATGTTGAGGGTAACATTCGTGATCAAACACCTTGATCACAATTCGATCGCCGAGTTTCAGAGGGATGTAGCGCGACAATTCTACGGAAGGAGCTTCCAGAACCTCGCAAGGAAGAATTTGGGCGCTCTTATCGAAGCCGTCAGAGAGAGTTTTGAGTACCGAATGGCGAAGCTGTTTGTCAGGTTCGGCTTCTGGGTCAAACAAACGGCCAGGGCGGTTGTCGAGATTTCGGCGAAGGGGCTCTTTTCGCCGGCCTGATTTAGTAAAGAAAGGCCACGGAAAGTGGTTGATACCGTAGGGACGTGTGATCTGATACATAGGGAAGAGTGTAAGCTCGGCGCCCGCAACGTATGAGCCGACTCCTCTCTCAACGCCGTGAAGGGGGCCCATGGTGGCTTGGATTCCGACGATCGACAAGTGGGCGTTATGTTGACGCGGTCGTACCGCGGTAGAGAGAAACGGCTTTGCGGTGCTGTTGACTTTTCTGGAGAGCGACGTCTTTGCTAGGGCCCGGGGTTGTTGATCGATCTAAGAAGGGTGTGGAGGAATTTGGCGGTGTCTTGAAGGTGCTTGCGTGCGACAAAGTTCGAGCCTGCGTCATGCAATAGAGGGTAGGCGCTTGAATATTAATAAGTAGGTGAAGGAGTCGGAAACGGGAAAAGCATACTGCACCCTGATGTTTACGTCCGGAGAAAGAGTGCACCGTGCCGAAGAGGTATGGGCGAAGTCAAGTCCGAAAGGTACTACCTTGGGTAAGGTAGGTAGGTGGTTAAGGTAAACTTCAGTCTGTCATCCAGGTGGGCAGGGCCCAGGGACCATACGGGCTATAGGGATAATGGAGGGCGCACGAATCGGACGATGATATCAAGGTCGATAAGAATAATCCAGCTCAGATAATCAAAACGAGATCCCGTTTGTGTATTTGCGTGTTCAGTGTTAACATCCATCCCTGGTTTTCGCTATTCGGGCGGATATTTGCTCAGTCAGAAGTACTCATCGCCACAGCAGTACTCAACTTCGATATAAACAACCCAAGTGCAGGTAAAGGCCAAAATTGACCAAAGCAATATGTTTCCATCAAGATCAGAGAAAAAGAAAATGGATTGGTCATAACTCATTCTAAGCTGATTGCTCATGCACATCTAGGTATAGAGAAACCAGAAGCCGTCCCCCAAATATCGTACACCCCCCGCCTCCTGCCGCTTCTCTAAGCAGAGCACAGCCAGGCCTCGTTGTCAACCAAGTCCACAGACTTGGTCTTCTGCGTCGGGCAGATGTCACGGTCCAGACCGCAGTTGGTCGTGCCGCACCAGTTGTTCTCGTTGCAGAGCCAGACCTGGTACTTCCAGACGTGGCGGTCGTAGTCCTTCTTGCAGCGGTTGACCTTGATCTTGTACTTCTGGTCGGGGCCGAACTTGTCCAGGGGAGCGTAGGCCCAGTTTTCCGTGTTCTTCGGTTGGGCTGGTTTCATGGTTTGTTAGCATTCTGTCGCATTTTTACTCGGGAGGGCGTGCTGAAAGACTTACTGCCCCAGATGCCGCCGTTCGAGTTGCACTTCTGCAGGACGCCGATCTTGGTGAGGCCCGCGGCCTTGGCGCGCTGCTGGACGTTGGCGTCGATGTGGAAGGTGTAGTACGAGAAGTCGTATTCGCCGCTGACCGGGGCGGCGTTGCAGCTCTCCTGGCGGGTGACGAGGCCCGAGGCTTCGCCCTCGGCCATGGCGATGGGGCTCGCGCTACCAAAGGCGGCGAGGGAAGCCAGGGTGATGGCGGAGAACAGCTGAGAAGGATGCATCGTTGCGACGGCGTTGTTATTCAAAGTCAAAAGAATGTGTGGAGTAGTTGTTTGTAATGAGTGTAGTTGGTTGTTGAGTAAAGAATGTGTTGGTTTGGAGAGGTGAACTGCAAGATATCGATGGCGCGATGGCAAGCAGCCATTTATACTACAAATTTCCAACCATCACGATAATCGACATTCTGCACGGGAGCGCCGAGACCACGCATTCGCCGATAGAAGGCGCTGACTTGGCGCCAAGACCGATCAAATCGAAGCGGCATGGACGGCAGCGCTCATATGAAAGCGTCGATCATTAATGTCAAAACTTTTTTTTGTCCGCCCTTTCCCCCCGGGGAACGCCGTCTGGGCGCGAAAACGAGCACAAGCGTCACGCGTGGGAAGATTAAGGAGGTACGGGACCGTACATTAAACCACCGCATTGAAGATCGACCGCAGGGCTGGGGGGTGCGCCGGCAATCTATTACGCTTTGGCAGTTCATCCCAAACCCAGCAAGGCCTCTCGGGCCGTGCGAAGGGATCTCGACTTGATCGGCCAATGAGACTCTCGGATCTCGCAAGTTATCCCTGCGAGCGGGACTGCGTCAGCCACACTTGGAGAGCCACTGTTCTTTTTTTGTTCGCTGTAATTGAGTTGTCATGCCAAGAAACGTGACTCGAGCAAGGAGCTTCATCTGAATTGTTTTTTTCCCTTTCTCTTAATCGACCCGGCGACTTTTTTAGACTTGAATGATCGGAAACAAGGGCTTTGTTCAGACGGTGCCACGACACGACTGGTTGGGGGCCTCTCTTATTGTGGAAGGATTCGGTTGATCACAATCATTAACTCGCTCAATTTGTGTGAGGCAGATCCGCCTCACTTTCAATGGGAGCGGGTACTGCTTCCTGTCCTGCCTCAACGCAATGGACCGGCCGCCAAGATGCTCCTTTTGTTGTTTTCGTTGAATTTGTCGTGACTATGTTGTTTTCTTGGCCCGCTTGGCAGCTGAACGCGACGGATCAGGCGGTATAGCTCTCCTATGGCCATTGTCAACTGATTAATGCACTGGAGGCTATGTTCAACTAGACAAAGCTTGTTCGACATGCGGGATACCGCCAGTCTTGGGTACTGCGCTGTTGAATTTAACGGCAACATTAGACTTGGCATCCTGTCAACCGGCCCGAGTAAAGTTGTTGTCCATGCCCCCAAACGGGGGCGCTGTTGTTTGGGAGGGGAGACCCTGTCCAGCAGAAGTCTAATTCGTGGTTGAGTTGATGAAGTTGGTGTTGATGTTATTGCTTTTTGGGGGCCTCGAGTATGGATCCGGCTGTTGATGAAACCTAATTTGCTTGTCACAGCCTTAGGGGCCAGGGCGGCGTGCTCACATTTCCTTTCCTTGGCTCCGAAAACGACCGTGAGCTTCCACTAAATCGAATTAGTCGAGTCATAGGAGACGATGACCAAGAAGATGAGCTGCTTCATGAAATTTGAAGTTGATTTGTGGCATCTTGCAGTTGAGCATCGTAAGGACTTGGCAAGTGCTGTTATCATTACTGAATGATTTGCCCGGGTTTTCGGCGATTGACTGTTATCAAGAAGAAAACGCACAGGGACTTAATGGAATTAAAACGTCAATGAACATTGAGAATGAGTTTACCCAGCCATTTCCCATTCTGCGCCGTTCAAAACTCGGGGTGTTTATGGAATTTACTACAAAAACATCCCCAAACGAAGTAATTTGAAGCCGGAGATGGAAACGAGATGCCTTCAGATGTCAAGTTTGAGGATGCTCTGGTGTAGGAAAGAAAGACGTGAAGGGTATCCAGACTAGATATTCACTCTGGTATGTAGTACTGTCGACGACAGTAAGGCGGACCATGCCCAACAGCCAGGTTCGTAAAGCAGCAACCAGTCTAGACAAACGGCCTCCACTGCTCCTCACACCAGTCCCAAAACCTCGCAGCATACCCCAACCCGCCCTCAGCCTCAGATTTCATAGCATTGAGAAGGTCTTTCCTCGGACAATCCTCATCCGCCCGAATGCGACCAAAAGGAATGACATAACACCCCGACATCTCCAGCGACACCTCCGGCGACAACCCGGCATACAGCTCCGTGCATCCGCCCAGCTTGGTCTCGTACATCAGCGGCCCGAGCAGCATCATGACCCACCCCGGCGTCCCCGCGTACGACCCCGCCCTGATGTTCCCCGGATTCTGCGCCACGCTGACGATGCCGTCGGCCCTGTACCGCACCGCCATCTCGCGGCCCAGCATCCAGTTCCCGAGCTTCGAGACGGCGTAGTTCTGCACGAGGTCTGGGGTGCCTGTTGCCAGGGTGTCGAAGTCGATGCCGTTGGTGGGCGTGCCGCCTTCGCCGAGAAAGCTGGACGTCCAAACTACGCGCACCGAGCCCTTGGGGGCGGTCGCGGCGGCTGCGCGGAGGTGGGGGATGAGGAGGTGCGTGAAGAGCTGTGCGGCGATGCAGTGCATTCCGACCATGGCCTGGAAGCCCTGTACTGTTGTCGCGCCGGGTTTGACGCCGTAGCCGCCGGTGCCGGCGTTGTTCCAGAGGACGTCGAGCTTGGATTCCTGCTGCGCGAAGGATGCGGCCGCGGACTTGACGCTTTCGAGGTCGTTGAGGTCGAAGAGGAGTATCTTGATGCGTCCGGGGGGTTGGGGGGCTGGGGAGGCGGTGGTGATTGTCTCGATGGCCTTTTCGGCTCGTTCCTGTCGTAGGTGGTTAGTGTCAAGGATGATGGAGCGGGAGTTGATGATGCGACGGGCAGATGCCGATGAGCCCTCTGATGTGGGGGTCGAAGCCAACCTTGGATCTTGACGCCATGTAGATGGTGGCGCCCGTGGTGTAGAGCATCTTCACAAGTTCGAAGCCGACACCCGCGTTGCCCCCGGTGACGATGAAGACGCGGCCATCTTGCGGTGGAACGTCGTCCTCGGTGAACGTGGGCGCTGGCGGAAACCACTGCGAGCGCAAGTTGCGCAGAGAAGCGAGCACCATTTTGGCGGGGCTGGTTTATGTTGATGGGCGCTATGGATTGAAAAAGGTAGATAGTGAGAGACGACTCATTTGTTCAAAAGTCTGTGAGAAAGAGGGAGGGGACGGCGGAAGATAAAGACCCATTTCCGTGGGTGCATCGCGACAACATCTTCCCTTTGATGGCAATCCACCAGATTGCGGACAACGTCGATTCCCATGGATCATACAGATCAGATTGTTGGTTGAGAGAGCGACGCGCCAGCAAACCCCGCCAATCTAGACAAAAGTGCCAGATTAGATCCAACAAGCGTGCTTACCTTGCATGACTTCCTGCAGCTATCCCCTGTCAGCTTGCTATCTAGCCATCCGCTAGACAACCAAAGTCCCATCTGTTAGATGACTCAAGTCCGCGCGGAGTTTAGGCGGATTTGATTGGAAAAACAGATGCAGGTTGTGAGAATCATGTTTCTTTCAATCGCAAAAGCCGCTTTTGATTCCGCATTCTACATGCCAATCTCATCAAGCTGGGCGGATTCCAAACCACGCCGCACTCCAAATAGATTGTTCTCATCACAAGCCAGCAGCCAGGGTATATCCTCCATCCACAGCAAGCGTTTGTCCGTTCAGGTACTGATTGCACGCAAAGTACAACACCGTAGCCGCCATATCCTCATCCTTGCCCGGGCGTTGCGCCGGCACCTTCTCCGCGTACTTCTCCTTGGGGATCTCGCTCTTCTGCTGATCGTCGGATGGCTTCTTGGTGGTCATCTCCGAGGGAAAGACGCCCGGCGCGATGCTGTTGATGCGGATCTTGAGGCCGTTGGAGGCCACCTCCTCGGCGAGCATGCGGTTGACGTGGATGGTGGCGGCCTTGGATGCGTTGTAGGAGAAGTGATGCTGCGACTTCTTAATCATGCCGCTGATGCTGCTGATGTTGATGATGGTGGAGGACCAGCCCTGCTGTACCTCGGTGGCCTTCTGCAGCAGGGGCAAGAAAGAGGCGGCAACGTAGTATACGGCCGCGACATTCGTCTTATAGACCTCGGTCCAGTCCTCAAAGTCGGCCTTGTCGCTCTCGAAGAGGGACTTCTTCATGTCGTGGGCGTCGTCGCTCTCGACCTCGACTGGGGAGCTGGAGACGCCGGCGTTGTTGACGAGGATATCGAGAACCTTTTCGCGAGACGTGATTTCCTGGACGAGCATCTCAATGTCGTCCTTCTTGGTGACGTCGGCCTGGATGGGAATGATCTGGCCGGCGATGTTCTTTCCGTAGGTCTCGACGGTGTTGGTGAGCTTCTCGCGGTTGCGGGAGGTGATGTAGACTTTTGCGCCGTTGGCGGCGAGGGCCTGCGTTGCCATCAGACCAATGCCGGTACCACCACCGGTGACGAGGGCGACTTTGCCGGTGAGGTCGAAGAGGTGGCTGCGAGTGAAGAGGTCGTTGCCCTCTGGGCCGGCGGTCTTTTGAGACGACATTCTGGTTTGGTTGTGCAGTGGTGGAATTGGGCGAAGTGGTTCGTTGCGTGGTGCTTTTCTCGAATAACGCAGGTCAGCACAAGTGGTAATGAATCTGGAAAAGGACAGCGAAGAGGGTGGGGTGAGGTTGTTGATGTTGCTGTTATATCTCGCCGCGAGGCGGAGGCGGCAGGAAAGAGATGATCTCATCGCTGTCTGAGGGCGCCAATTGAGGCAGGCGAGCGTGCGGCAGGTCGCATGTTGGACGCATTGGCGAAGGCAGGAGCTCATGGCACTTCTTGTAGCTCCCCCCGCCATCGGCGTTCGCCCTGGGCCATCGAAGGCGTGCGCGGGCTACGTATCCGTGAGGTGAGAGCTGAGGTCGGATGAGGTCAGTCGATGTTCCATGACGACACGGCTTCGCAATGGATCCCTGTGCCACTGCATTGGCGTCCCGTCGTTAGTGCCTGTCGCGGAGAGAAACATCCGCTGAACGTTCGGACGCGGGGGCTAGACCAGCGCTGGTGGGGGCGCTGTAGCTTCTCCCATTGGCTGCCCGACCTGGATGGTGACTGGAGCTGCTGCACTTAACCGCAACGGCCTGCCACCACTGACAGGAGGTAAGGTACCCCGCGGGTTTGCCCTGTAGCTGTCGCCAGAACTCTAAGTCAGCCGCCAGGTACGTATCTTTGATCACAACACCATTGTGAGCATCACCATTTATTTTGATTGTCAAACTCATCAAAGGCTCAGTAAGATTAGCTACCTAATATAGATATCGCCGGCAAATGCGACAACGATGATGACAATCATATTAAACAAATGAAACACACCGCATCAGATGCAGTTGCCATACCGCATTCAAAGCAGGTGGTCACAGAGATTACGCGTATTTGAGCTCCTCAAGACGTTGATCGCACCAATTCTCTAGCTTCTTCACCTCTTCGTCGTCGCTATCATAGCCCTCCCGGTATACCATGCTCATGAGATCAACGCAAACATCCATAGCGTCATCGCCACAACAAAGCGGGCAGAGGAAGTAGCTTCCACCATTGTCAGGCCAACAAGCCCCGAACCTGTAGCTATCCTGGATCTCCCGGCCTTGTCTGCTTACTGTGTACATCCATCGGTTGTCATCGCAAGTCCAGCATCTCCCCCCTTCCATGAAGGCGATGATGTGTCTGGCCTCCACGTCGCGCCAGATTCCAAAGTACTGATCCTTTTCTTCAGGAATGGAGCCGAGGTCGATCAAAATTTCGTTCTCTGGGGTGACTTCAGGTATTCTCCATGGTCGGGGCTCTTCATCACCTTCCTTCATCTTCACGTAACCGTCTTTCTGATAAGGATTGTAGAGATGATGTTCGTAGGCCCATGTGTACTTGAGTTCTCCACAAGTATCCCAATCGGTTATCTCGACGCAAACGAGGAGAGATCGGCCGTTGGTCTCGCGAACCGAGACTGGCTGAATAAGAGCACAGTATTCAGGTGCATATTCAACAATCTCGATGATATCGAGCCACAGCTCCAGGGGCAACTGTGTGCCTTTTTGGGATGTGATGCAGGCGGGGGACTTTTTCACGAGCGACTTGACGTAGCTCGCGGGCCACTGGTTACGCTCGAGCAGCAAAACTGGGAGCCGATCTGAGATGTCCGCGACCCTAGACTGGGTAACTGGCTTCAGGGTAACTGGCCTCATAGTTGAAGGAAATGTGTGGTATGTTTCGCGAGCGCTGAAGTGAATGAAAAGTGTTGGGAGGTGGCAGAATAGTCAAAATTATATTGTCGAGGGTTTTAAAAGATCATTCGTGATTGGGACTATCCAGGTCTGAAAAGACTATTCTAGGACTGGTAGCTCCAAGGGTGCGGGCTCAGGATGGAGAAATGGCCACCCAGCACCTTCCACCTCTACTCCATTGATGCCTATCTTCTCCCAGTCTCTCATTTTCTCGCTTCAATCCAGCAACCAAGTAGATCGTGGCGTTGAGCTCCGCTGTTCTCGATAAAGAGCTCGTCGCCAGCACTCGTGTACCATGTGTCGCCCGTTTCCCCGGAATCGCTCATCTGGTGGGAATGAAACAGGAGCATGACGTCCCAGTTCAAGACGGCGACGTGCTGGCTTCCTGTGCTTAATTTGTGCTTCGTGGCCTCGACAGAGATTTCCTTGGCTGCGAGGTGGTAGAGGTACACGTCCTATTGTTCTCTGTTGGGGTGTCTCAGATCGGGGCTCTGCATGTAGGCCTTGATGCCGTCGACGGGAATCCGACCGCGGTCCCAGTATGAAATGGTGAGATAGGCACTGTACTCAAACTTATCCGGTGTAGGATTTTGGAACTTGTGGAAGGGCTTGTCGCGCTTCATGGACGAGTAGAGGTCATGTCCGCCCACTAGGCCAGCGGCCTTTTGCGCTCCGGGCCCCGTCAGAAGAAGCACGAGTTGGCCGCAACACGGGTCGGGTCGTAGTCTGCAAAATCAGGATGGATGGACTTGGAGCCTACTTTGAGAATATGCTTGCCAGTGGTAGATAATTTCTCACAGCATTCAATCTCACGAGAAGGAGTAGCTTTTGCATGTGACCTCCCTTCGCACGAACTGCTTTCCCCGTTATGGTCTGCCGCAACAAAACAATCGAAGTGTGTCTAGAACGTTCTCAAGGGCCCTGGATATTGCATCAGAAGAAGAGGATGACAGCGTGCAAACGAACACAGGCAACAGAATAAAACGACCACAACGAAAACAAACAGGGACACGTATAAGGATGAAAACAAATGCTAACTTTCGCCTCATTCAGCAATCTGGAAGCTAACCCCCGGTTTGGGCCGCCCGACAATGGGTTTGTAATAAGGGAAAGCGAGAAGCAGTCACGTCACAGCTAAACAAAGGCAGATCATTGGAAACAAGTGGCTACAACGTAATGTCTTGAAACATAAGAAACATAAAGCTCTCCTCATAGTCTCATTGATTATCTGCATCCATTTCATTTCCACCACGGTATCTGCAGCATCCACAGCCCTCTGCGTAGGCTCTCTAGGGTATGTTATGAGGGGAACCCCGACCACTTCCTCCGGATGTTCAGCTTCCTTTTTCGTTCGGTAGAACAGTAATCTGGGCTATGATGGCAATCTTAACGCTTAGAATCGCCACCCAGCTTGTGAAGCGAACAGCCCGGGCTTTGAGCAACACATACACATGAGCGGATAGGTCGCTGGCAGTCGCATGTGCCCACCCAGAGAGGTACTTGCACAACTGCCGCGGCGTTCCATGAGGGGGGAAGTACCGAATTCGGTGCCTCGCAATATTTTCCACACCTTCAATTGACTAACCCACAAAGGCTTCAAGGCTTCGCTCAAGTAGCGAGGAGATTCCTCATGTTGATTTACATCCGAGCGCTGTGAATGCCGCTGTTGAGAATTCCCGTTTCGTTCCTTCCGCTCCGCTTCGCCCCACGTCAGGAGCCACGCGCCGGAAGGTACCTACCTTTTGAATCAGACCCCTAGTTCTCCTGCGCTAGAGCGACTATTTTTTCTGTGTGCTCGCTATCGTTGCTACTTTCGTCGCTATCGTCATTACTAATATCGTCATCTGGTCGCTGTTTATCGTCGTCGTCGTCGTCGTTGTCGTCTGTACATAGGAAATGTAATTACCTAGGCAAAAGGAACATCAGGCCTTCTCTTTTAAATGCCCAATAACTCGTGACTACAAGAACAAAGCTTAGAAATATATCTACCATCTATGTTAGGAATTAGCAATCTAACGCCAAAGGTTTCATAGTTTTGACCTTTTGATTTTGCTTTTTCTTTCCGCCTTACTCGTATTACTTTCTAAACTTTCAGTAGCACTTGTCGCAGTTTCAAACTCCATTCGGAGATACACCTTCTCACATTATATATAGAGACTCCTCTTTCCATCTGCGTCAACTCAGCTGTCAGTTACCTCACTTCGAAAGTTTTCATTGGGGTTTATTCTAGCCTTCATATACTGACATTTCTGTAAGCTATCCTTGCAGCAAACGCACGCCATGGACCCCATGCCCGACGACGCCTTCATTCCTGGAGATCGCGATTTTCTCTACTCTCCACGATATAGCCTGGTTCTCACTCCTCATGAAGCGCCGAAACCGTGGGGACAACATTACCCAGATCCTTTTGATCTTAAACCTGCCGACATGGGACCGACCGATGAGGAGAAGAATTTCTCCCAGACTCAACTGGTTTTCAGTGAAAAGAATAGACCCCTTCGCTTCGACCAAGAGAAACAAAAAGTCAAAGACGACCAGCTGCACGTCGTCATTGTCAAGATGATACCAGGTAACCGCGGTAGAGGCGATTTTCCTGGTCCTCATAACCTCTTATGTAGAGTCACTCGGGCCCCTACGAAACAGAAGCACCTTAGCGTGGGTGATTCGGTCTTCATCAAGGTATATGACCCCTTGTTCTGGTGGGCAACAGATGTCCTTGATATCTATTTTAAGGTTACAGCCAAAGCAGACATGGCCTTTTGTGACGAAGTCGGCGCGTATTCCCTCTTACAGCAAAAGGGTCTCACCGGGTTTCCGCATCTAGCGCCAGAGTTCCTTGGAAGCTGGACAGCAGCGGTGACGAGTATCAATCCCAAGTACGAAGGGCAAACTCGACATGTGGGAGTAATTGCTTTGGAGTACATTGATGGCATCCAACTGGACAAGCTTTTCACCCCCATGGAGAGACCTCGCGCATCTTCTGTTCAGCTTTACGAGGATACCGATACCCCTGCGTCCTTCGATACCGATGAGGCAACCCGGATGGATGTGATGGCAAAGCTTCTTGGGGGAAACATGCAACAAGAGTTCGCGGGTATCACCCATGGAGACATTCACCCGAGGAGTGTCATAGTCTCCATGCGCAACGGCAACACCATTCTCGACTCGCCACGGGTTGCCCTTGTCGGGTGGCGGACATCAGTCGTCGACTCTATCGCCAGAGAACCGCAGGCAGCCTTTGCTTACTACTCCAAGCCGCCACATCCCTGGAGAAGATACAACATCGTCAGACTTCGCCCCTTTCTTGGTTGGATCCCTCGAGACTGGCAAGCTTCCGCACAGTACCCACGCCACTCCCCAGAGCTGAACAGATGGATGCTCGATACCTTTGGCTCCTTGCACAACCCAGACAACCCGGACTTCCAGACTTGGGCAGAACAATGCATATTGGACAAGGCTTTCGGGGGCCTGACTGTCACCACCGACGCTGCCACTCCGTCGATCTAGCAGTTCGACAGGGTCGACAAGACGTCGCGTGAGATATCACCCCGTCTCGTCATAGACTATGGCCTGGAACGCACGCTGCGTGTCATGACGCGTGTCACGATTGCCGGCTTCGAGAAAATAGCCATTCTCCCACTAACAGACAAACTCGAGAAGTCTTTGTCCCGCTCGAACTCGTGGACAGCAAAGCCCTTCGCAAGCGAGCCATCGCCCGCGGTCGTTTGATCATCCGCAGGCATGTGGAAAGAAAAGCACGCCGTCTTTTAGACAATCCACCACGGACGGATTTACCCTCGCATGAACAGGTCCATTTCAATCTTGACGACGAGATCCTCCGAAGTGAAGTCAGGGACCAACTGGAAGCTCTCGTGTTGGTGTTCAGCGAGGACCCGAGAGCGGCCTTCCCGCCTGTCTTCGCCGACGAGGCAGCCCCAAAACCTCCTTGCATGAAGGAAATGGAAGAAGCTGCACAGTCGGCCAAGCATCGGTTCCACGACATGGCCGTGGGACATATCCACAAGACGCTATCCAAGGCCAAGAGATTCTCGGATCCCGGAGTGATCGTGGATGCTTCGAAGCTCGAAGAAGCCAGACTGAATGGCACATCGATCATCGAGGTTGCCATTGAGGACATCGTCAAGAACCACTTGGAACAAGTCTTGCAATCAGGAGACCCATCTTTGGAGCATTTTCAGAAGAAACTCCTGGCTAGGTCCACGAAAATGCGGATACTTCGTCCCATTGAGATGGCCGTCCGCAGCACATTTCAAGCTGACACTTCTGAGAAGGAGCCCCATCAGACTTCGGCGGGATCTGCATCAGAGTCGCACACTCTGGCTAGGGCTTTCGAGACCCTGGCCATCGACCCCGCTCAGGAGACTTCAGTGGCTTCAGAGGACGTTGATCAAGGTGTTTCTCGCCGGCAAGTTACTCGCCTTCGCATGTAGCTCATGTTGTGCAACAAGCTGATATCTAAACTAGGTCCACTCAGGGATGAACCGATGCGGAATCGGTTGGTTCACACAAGGCATCGGCAAGCGACCGGAAATTCTTTGCTGCAACATGCGCAAAGAGATATGTCGACCATGTCTTCAACCGGATGAATTCTAATTATTGTAGAGATTTTCATGGTCGGGGAAGGGTGCGGAGAGATTTCACGATGGCTGTCATCATCCATGTCAGAATAGTTGTTTCGTAGGTTGGGTCTGTATGCTTGCCAATTGGATTTCCTTAGTATTTTCACAAGGCCTCTATTGTTCCTGAGCTGGAAGCGATTCCTGTTTCTGACGACTCGCTTATCCGCCCCTTATTTTGTTGTCGCGGCCGCCTCTTCTGCTATTATTATCGTCTCTGTCCGCGTCTCTGTCGTCATCGCCAGCGTTGCAAGGCAGAAAATAGTGATAGTGATGAGGAATGAGATGGAGACTATCATTTAGCCTCGTCTGTCTCTCTAGGCTTTGAGTCCTGAGGGCCACTACATCGCCCGCGCTCAAACCCTGAAAGGCCAACCTTGACTGTCCAGTCACGAATAAGACAGGCTTTCTTGTTCGACTATTGCCACTTTACCTCTTTGGAACCTCTTATATGCAGCAATGCCCATCTCCTTTTCTCACCTTTCACTCCTCACTAAATTCCAACCATTTTCATCTTCCACAACTCTGTCAACCAAACGGAATATCAAGTGAAAACAACTTTACGCTACCCAAAGTCATGGCTTTCGACAATGATTCGGATGTCTACGAGGATCATGCAGAGCTGTATCACTCTGGCAAGCGCCTCATTCTGACGCCGCACAAGTCGCCTGCACCCTTTGGCTCGTCTTTTTACCCGGATCCGCCAAATTTGACGTCGAAACAAATGATTCCTACTGATGAGGAGAAAAGCTTTTCACGTACGCAACTGGTCTTCTCTGAGTCCAACGGTCCCCTCGACTTCGACGAGACAAAGCAAAACGATGAAAGCAGCCAGGTGCATTTGGAGATCCTCGACATGGTTGATGGTGGATATGGTGCTCAATACACCCCCGGGCCCCAGAAAGTCTTGTGCAAGGTGGTCAAGACGGCCTCAGCCTCTTCTGACGACAACGAGTACAAAGCCCTAGTGCTTGGACAGCTTGTCTTCTTGAAGCTTTACGATCCTTTGTTCTGGCCCCTGAAGGTTGATCTTTCCGAGTTCTGCTTCAAGGTCACCGTCCGAGCGGGTTTTGCTCAGAGCAACGAAGTCGGCGCCTACTCTCATCTCTTCAAAGCAGGTTTGGCAGGCTTCCCACACCTGGCTCCTCAATACCACGGATGCTGGACCGTTTCTGCCACCAGCGCCGATCCTAAGTACGCGGGAAAAGTTCGGCATGTGGTTGCGCTGGCCTTGGAGTATGTTGAGGGACGGTGTCTGAGTGATCTTTTCCAGGCAAGCGGGCCCTTTCGGGATCGCTTCCGATCCAGTTGGTCCAACCCACAGGAGCCGCCGACCTACATCTCAGCTGACGAAGACACTCGTCTCAGCATCATGGAAAAGCTCATGGATGGACTCATGTCGGAGGAATTCGCCGACGTGAACCACGGCAATTTTCACCCATCAAACATGATTATTTCATTGAAAAACGGCCAGACCGCACTCGAACAGCCACGAATCGTCCAGGTCTCATACCGAAGATCCAAGGTAACAACTTTAGGACGGGATCCCTACAAGGCCTATCTCTACTTCGCGAAGAAGCCTCATCCGTTCATACGATTCAGCATGAACAGGCTTGCGCCTTTCTTTGGATGGATTCCTCCATCATGGGAAGGCCAAAATCTCGGCCGTGACACGCCCCTTTTCCTGCATCGGTGGTTGGCTATGACTTTCGGGCCATTCGTCGATAATCCAACATATACTTATCGTGGAAGTCCACCTGCTGATATGATAGTGGATGCCAAGGGTACTGTCAGTCAATACTCCATGTACTTGGAGAACAAGCGCCTTGAGGAGAAGAGACACCTTGAGGAGAGCAAGCCCGACGAATCGAACAAGCCTGACGAGAATTCGGAGGAGAAGAAGCCTCGTGAGGAGACCGGCTTGGCTGAGGAGGTGCTCTAGGCCGACTACGCACGTCAGAGAAATTCAACTCTCCTCTCATCAGACTGCTAATCCGAGAATGGTCCTTTGTCTCGATGTTTCTCTATGTCATCAAATTCACCGTATTTTACCGATTTCTACGCAATCTTGATAAATCATAATAAAAGTCCCCGAAAAATATTCGTCCAAGGTCCAGGTGATGTCTGTTGTCTTGGACACAAAAGACGGGATAGGTCGGAGGTCGGTCTTCCTTAGCGCCGACCACCGATCTTCCACGTGCTATGCGCCACACCAGCCACCGACGCCGACCACCGCGCCTCCGTCTCCAAATCCCCCAACCCAGCCCCAATCTTCAGCAACCAACATGCATTAACTTGCCAACGAACAAGGCCCGGAACGCTTCTTCATCCCCAAAAGTAACATTTCTGCCGCCGGAACCATGCAGAGCCCTTCAGCCGCACCTTCGCTCACGCCCAAGTTGGGCCCGGCGCCCTTCCTTCAGCGCTCGCTGGCAGCCCGACAACTCACTGAGGCGTTCCTCGCGTGAGCGTGGCAGCCCTACCATTCTCTCGTCGTCGGCCCATCCCTGTCCGCGCCGTCTTACACTCCCGCCCGCTGAAAGCTACTCCGACCGCCGGGAGCAGCGTGGCAGCCCAGCGCTACCCGTCCATCTTCGTCAATCCCTGCCCGCCCGCGAAGTAAGCACGGAGCTTGTGATGGCGAGGCCCCGATGGGCTTGTTCAGCTGATGTCGGGCATGGAAACTCTGAAGCGTATCGAGTCTCTTCGTTACGACAGCATGGAGCGCTGGTCCGAGGAGACTGGATTTAAAGTCCAGCGCTGCCTCTCATTCCCCAACGTTTTCGGGAGAGTGGCCCATCACCAATTCACTAGCACAGTGACAAGGCAAAACACCACTCAACAGAACCAGCCATCACGATAGACATGTCGACAACAGACGTACTCATCGTCGGCGCAGGTCCAACGGGCCTGACCCTCGCCCTCGAGCTCTCCGTCCAAAAAATCCCCTTCCGCATCATCGACAAACTCGAAGCTCCCTCGGACAAATCCCGTGCCCTGGCCGTGCAATGCCGCACGCAAGAGCTCCTCAACCGCCATCCCACCGTCGCCAAGGAAATGCTGGCAAACGGCGTCCAGGGCCCAGGCGTCAACATCCACTGCAACCAGAAGCACCTCATCACCGGCACGTTTGACGACCTCGGCTTCGACGACACCCAGTTCCCGCTGCCAATATGGATCCCGCAAGGCGACACCGAGGCGGCGCTGACGCGGCAGCTCGAAGACTACGGCGGCAAGGTTGAGCGGGGCATCACGGCGGAGGACATCGAGCAGGACGCCGACTCCACCACGGTCACGCTCGTCAAGGGCAGCGAGAAGGAGGTACTCAAGGCCAAGTACATCGTCGGCTGCGACGGCGCGCACAGCGCCGTACGCAAGAGTACCGACCTTACCTTTGAAGGTGCTCAGTACCCGCAGACATTCATCCTCGCCGACATCAAGCTTGGAGGCCCGTATGATACCGAGAGGGTGTCGATGTACCTTGGCGGGCGCATCATGGTCATCTTCCCTCTGAAGGACGGCGTGGTCCGCATTGTCGGAGAGAGATCTTCATACAGCAAATACACTGGCGACCCGACTGTGCAGGAGATCAAGGAGTTCATTGAGGAGTTGGCCGGGGGCACGTGGGAGGTCACCGATCCGATCTGGCTGACGCATTTCCGCTGGAACTGCCGAGGCGTGAACAACTACCGCGACGGACGAATCTTCGTAGCCGGCGACGCAGCGCATATCCACTCGCCCGCCGGAGGGCAGGGCATGAACACCGGTATCCAGGACGCCATCAACCTTGGCTGGAAGATGAGCGCCGTTCTGCGTGGAGAGAAGGACGACTCATTCCTGGACACGTACCAGGAAGAGAGACACCCGATCGGCAGCCGCCTGTTGCATAGCACCGACCGGATGTTTAACGCTGTCGCATCGCAGAACTTCATCTACACCTACATCCGCAACAAGCTGATGCCCTGGATTGTGCCATACATCTGGGGCGACAAGGCGCGCCGTCTCCGTGCGTTCACCTTCATCTCCCAGATGGGCATTAAGTACCGCAACAGCTCCATCGTCCACACCGCGACCGGTTTCGAGGGCCCAGTCAAGGGCGGCTGGAGAGCCCCGGATGGCGAGCTCCTGGATGAGAGGGGAGAGAAGGGCAAGTGGCTGCTCGAGTTGACCAGCAACAAGGAGCACACCATCATGCTCTTCTCTGGCATGCTTGGAGACGAGGAGGAGGTGAAGCAGGCGGAGGAGAAGATCCTCGCCGATAAGCGATACAAGGAGCGCGGGGTTGTCAAGGTCTTTGGCGGCCAGACGATCGGCGCGGGAGGATTTAGAGACAGGGACGGCGTGCTTCACAGGCGCTACGGCTTCGAAAAGGGGGCGGGCCTGGTGGTCGTCAGACCTGACGGGTACGTGAGCTTCGCCGGACCTGCGGAGTCGGTGGAGGAGTTTCTGTCAATCTGAGAGGCGCCGGTTACGGCCCATTTGAAGAATTTGTTTCGGGGACAAGGAGTTTGGCGCGGGCTGCGGATTCGGATAATTATTCTCCTCTGCTCACAATTTTAGACGCTTTCACTTTTGAATGAAACATGTCCATGTTCACAGTCAGCCGCCGGACTCCTCGACGTCCATCGTGTTGTTGTTGAATCCCTCATCCGAATCAGATTGACGAGCTGCGGGCTGACGAGCTCAACAGAGGTCCGAGGCCCCGGAGACTCTCCGAGCCAACGACCGAGGCAGCAGCCATGTCCCCTACACGACAGAGCCGCACTCCAGCAAACCAATGACAACATCTGTGGTCCTCCTCCCTTTTCCAAAACGTCGTCCAAAACCGAACGACATCAGACTGACAGCAACGTGGAGTCCCCGCATCAACTTCGAGATGCCCATTCGGACCGACCAGGTGGTTTTTTTTGTCCCTTCCCCGTTTACCCACCGACAGACGCAGTTGTCTCCCCCCACGGGAACAATGCGAAGATGTGGACGACCTACGTATCTGACAGCCTGACTAAGTGCTCCCCAACGCCACGCCAGAATGTGACAAAGGACAAAGGAGCCAGTCGCCATCGCGGGGCCTGGATTAAGCTTCGACGACAACGATGGCCCCGGCACCCGTTTCAGAGCCGCGGCGGGGCCAACACGACGTCATCGCGCGCTAGTTCCGCCATTCACGACCAAGGAAGCCGGCACCAGAGTGGATTCCCACGACGGAATTGACGACGTTTGTCGCTGTGTTTTCTCGCTGCTGCTGACTCTTTCTCTTGTCGCCTTGCCTTGGTTTCCCGCCCGGGTCGCGGCGATCATCTATGCGGGTAGCAGACCGAACACCACCACGCTCCAAGTGGCAGCAACACCTCCAACCCCCCTGGCTCTCGACTGCCCCCTTCGGCCTCCCACCCCTGCACCCATCCAATCGCTGCCATCATCGCCCTCCCACCCCCCTGAACCTGGCAACCTGCACCCCAGATCCAGCATGGGCAACACCATTCGGCCCGTCCTAATGAGCGCCAAAACCAGCGGGCAGGTCTGGAGCGAGGCAAGGTACCAAGCGCACGTACGCCGGCTACGTACCCCCATCACCGCCGCCGCACCATGACGATGACATCGTCTGTTATCCACACTTGTACCCCCATCATGGGCGAGAATGTGCGACAGATTGAGCGGCGTGTCCGGGGCTGACGCCGGCCGGTGCAAGTGCGGCTGCGGATACGGAATGGCTCCGAGCGGGTAGATAGATTGATGCGCGAAGATCTCTTGGCTATATAGATCTGTGTAACGCCACCCTCCCCTCTCGTGATGAAGGCATCGGTCTGTTCAGGGCCTGCGATACTCGGCACCTTGCGATCACCATCGACTCACACTTCCCGTCTTCCGAAAATCGTGTCGACTTACATCCTCTCGACCCTACTTCTCGACACTCGTACTCACCACCGAACCCATCAACCACCATGGGTTACTTCGGCCTCAAGGGCGGCTGGCTCACCTTCTGGGTGACGGTCGCCTGCGCAACAGACATGACACTCTTCGGGTACGCATTGAAACCCCCATCCCCCCTCCTCCCCGCCACTCACCCCCCAAACACCGTCCAATCACACCCAAAAGCAAAGGCTAACATGCCCACCCCACACAAAGCTACGACCAAGGCGTCTTCGGCGGCGTGATCGTGACCGACGACTTCCTGCAGACGATGGGCATTGTCGGCAACGACAAGCTCCAGAGCACGGTGACGGCCATCTACGACATTGGCTGCTTCCTCGGCGCCATCTCCACCATCTGGATCGGCGAGCGGCTCGGGCGCAAGAACACCGTGCTCGTCGGCACCACCATCATGTCCATCGGCGCCATCCTCCAGATCGCGGCCTTCAACTACGCCACCATGATGACCGGCCGCGTGATCGCGGGCATCGGCAACGGCATCAACACCTCGACGGCGCCCGTGTGGCAGGGCGAGACGAGTAAGGCCAGCTGGCGCGGAAAGTTGATTGTCATTGAGATGATTATGAACATCTTTGGTTTCTCTTTGAGTGAGTTGATGTGTCTTTGGTTTAGATGTGATTGATACTGACAGAACAGGCAATTGGGTCACCTTTGGCTTCTCGTATCTCACCGGCTCCGTAACATGGAGGTTCCCCCTGGCCTTCCAGTTCATCTTCATCTTCATCCTCTTCGGCACCGTCCCATGGCTTCCTGAATCTCCTCGGTAAGTTCACATTCACGCATTGATCATGACTTCAGACTAACCATCCCCAGCTGGCTCCTCGCAAAGGGTCGCGTCGCTGAGGCAGAGCAAATTCTCGCAGACCTGGAAGACCGCCCTGTCGACGACGCCTACATCCAGACACAGTCCAAGGACATCCAGTGGGCTGTCGAGTACGAGCGCGAGAACACCGTCCCCTGGTCCGATCTCCTCCGCGGTAAGACTGGCGAGACTGCCGGCACCGGAACGCTCCGTCGCATCATCCTTGGCATGGGCACGCAAGCCATGCAACAGGTAAGACTGATTCCGCCTCGAAAATTTGGCCATCCAGCTAATACATCCAAGCTCGGCGGTATCAATGTCACGAGCTACTACCTCCCGACCGTCCTCATCCAGTCTGTCGGCCTCGACAACAAGACTGCCCGACTCCTCGCCGCGTGCAACTCCGTCAGCTACTTCCTCTTCAGTTTGATCGGTATCCCGAACGTCGAGAAATGGGGTCGCAGGAAGATGATGATGTGTACGTTACCCCTTTCTATCACAACAATGACAGATGCTGACCAAAACAGACGCCGCCGCTGGCCAATTCGTCTGCTACCTCGTCATCACAATCTGCATCCGCCACACCGAACTCGGAAGCCTCTCCGCCGAGACGCAAGGCCAATGGGCCAAGGCCTCCATCGCATTCTTCTTCCTCTACTACGTCTTCTTCGGCATCGGCTGGCAAGGTATGTCCCCTCCCCAATTCCCCATCCCCAATCACCGTACTAACTCCGTCCCAAGGTGTCCCCTGGCTCTACCCCACCGAGATCAACTCCCTCTCCATGCGCACCAAGGGCGCCGCCCTCGGCACCGCGACCAACTGGATCGTCAACTTCATGGTCGTCGAGATCACGCCCCCAGGCATCTCCACCCTCGGCTGGAAGTTCTACATCATCTGGACCGTCTTCAACTTCTCCTTCGTGCCCATCGTCTACCTCTTCTACCCGGAGACCGCCGACCGCACCCTCGAGGACGTCGACCGCTTCTTCGCCGAGAACCACGAGGTCCTCGTCTTCCGCAACCCGGACGCCACCTCGTCGAAGCGCCCGCTCAAGTACGTCGCGCAGGAGGAGGACCAGATCGCCAAGAGGAACAGCGGCGTCGTGCCCGGCGAGGTCGAGGACATGCTGCGCAGGCGGGGCGCCGCGGGTGTGGAGAAGAAGGGCGAGGCGGACGAGGAGATGGCGTTTGGGGAGCACCAGGAGAGAAGGTGAGATGGGAGAGTGGATTGGTTGATGATTATGAGCCATGTTTTAGCATTATGATACCTCAGTAATCTGCATTTGATTGTTTACTTCACGTTTAGTCTTTCGTACGAGTGATCGAAGGTTTGAAGCTGTGAGTGAAAAGTGAGCAAGCGAGCGAAACTTCCATGATTGGAACGCTTCCACATGCTTGGCTTACTTCCTGGCGCCACATTTGCTTCATATCAAGACACAGTATGTCAAGTCAATGAAAGACTCAGTCAAGTCCATTCCGGACAAGAACCAGGCGGAACATACTTCCCCCAAGCCGCGAGGGCTATCCAGATCAGACGTGGCAGGCCGATCAACCTCTCGAGTTAAGCATGCGTTCAACCTTTAAAAAAGCAAGTAACATGCCCAACGAACCCCATCCCTGACTCCAAGGAGAAAAGAAGAGCATCCGATGATCCACACCAGCCAAGCACCACAGCAGAGAAGCCAAAAAGGTTGCGCCGAGGGGGAATCGAACCCCCGGCTCCCCGACGCTGCTTGATGGCAACGGAGAATTTTACCACTAAACCATCGGCGCTGATGGAACATCCAATGAGATGCTTGTCCCTCAATGACGTTGGGCGGGATATGTGCGATGGGAATGAGGGAATTTTCGTCGTGTCATTTTGGTCTGTTGCGGAAATTTGGTGGGTTGGAAACCGCTGCGTGAGAAAAAACCCTGCAGGTGGGCTGGTGTGGCTGGCTGGCTGGCGGCGTTTGTGGGGCTGAGGAATGTGGGGGAGCGTTGTGGTTGCACCGACCCCTGCGCCATGGACTTGGCGGGCTGGCTTTATTCTGACATCCTTCATTGTTTTGCCTGGAATTGGCTATTCTTTGCTGTTTGTTGTGGAAGGTAGGACGATGGTCTGTCCCCTTGTTTCTGAATATGAAGACGGGCTCACAATGGGCTTTGATCACTGACAAAGGCACACTGACTTCACACTCAATCGCGGCAGGCACAAGGGCCTCAATGGGTGAGAGAACTTCAGCATTCGTAGCAATCCGAGCCCAAAGTCTACGATAGAAGCGTCCAACCATCTCAAACGTATCGTTGGCAGATACCAAAAACACCTCGTTCCGTTCCCCTCCAGATCCAACCTAGACCCAAGCCAAATCCCATCTACCAAGATAAGAAAACCTGAACCCAAGTCGCATGTTCAAAAGCATCCATCACCATCATGCCCCTCAACCAACCGTGTCAGCAAGAACCTGCAGGACAGCGCGCAGAGCGTCGCGGTCGCGCTGGGACTGGGCCTCCATGTCATTCATACGCGCCTGCTGCTGGACAGCCACCTCCGTGAGGTGCATCACCTGGCCGCTGATGGTGTTGAGCTGCGTCGTCATGGCGGCCTGGCTGCGGACGAGCTGCGCGACGGTCTGCTGCTGCTCGGCGAGGTCGCGCTGAAGTTGCGCGGTGGGGGCGGGGGTGCCGTTGGCGGAGGAGCCGTCGTCGTCGCTGTCCGAGTCGGCCGTGCCGGCGGCCTTGGCCTTCTGGCGCTTGAGCCAGCGGGAGTCGTGGAACCGCTTGACGTACTCGTCGACGTCGGTGCCGCACATTACCTTGTTGGCCGCGGCGCTGTTCCAGGTCAGTGACTTTTTCTCGTGAAAGTTGAAAGGAGGCAAGGAGGCGGGTGAGGACCAACCGGTTGGCCATGAGCTGCTCGCACGACTTGCGGAGGATGTCGACGCGGGCGTCGCGGGTGACGGCAGCCTTGAATTCATCGGACTTGTAGACGCGCAGGCAGTTGTCGCGGAGAGAGCGGTACTCGGCGAACTTCTCCCGGCGGGCGACGGCCTGCTCCGGGGTCTGCGAGGCCTGGTAGGCCCGGGTGCGGACGGTGTTTGGGTTGGTGGAGTAGGAGCCTCCCTTCTTGCGGGCATCGCCGGGCATTGTGATGTTTGTAGAGGGTGGGTGCGCTTTGGATTATTCGTGTGGTGTTTGGTCGCTTCGTTTGCGAAGGGTTTGTGGGTGTTTGTGAGGAATACCCAATGCTGATTGTTGTGGTGGAGGGCAGGTGGGTGGGGTGTGAGGGTGAGTGTCGACTTTTTTGAATACTGCGGTTGAGGTCTGTAGAGATGGATGGTAGGCGCACTTGATCACTCAGTTGAGGAAGGAGCGGCTGTGATTCAGCACTTGCCGGCTGCGCCTGGTGTGAGGTGAGGTGAAGCACAGCAGCCGCAGGCACCTCTTTGTGACCGCACCAGATGGGACCTAACTAGACCTGCTTTGATGGTGATTTCTGGCGAAGAACGGAAATTCTCCAACTCATATGGCTACGATGATCATTGTTTCGTGAGTTCTATATACCTTATCTGATAGCATTGGTCCCATTGGGAAGGGCATGTGGGATTTGATCCCGCTGAGGGCGAAATGGGGTGCCGTGAGATCATGGGCATTTTTCAGTGGATATAGCTGAACAGCACCTACTCATATTCGCTTGAATCCTCGTCTCTGTCATTCTATACTTGCTCGCCAATATCGTTCACGTTATGTGACTTCGAGACGGCTAGGCTTGCCTCCCTGCACTCCATCCCTTACCTCTGTTGCCCTTTCGGCGATGAGGCATTAGGCAATAGGAGTGAACGGAGTGCCGTCACCTGTGTCCCAATGAGTCAATTCTGCGCTGGAGCCACTCGTCAACCTTGGACTCTCCCCTTTCCATGGCCGTTCCCAATGACCCATGCTGAAGAATATCTGTTGGCAAAGTCCATCGCTTACCAGGCCGCGAACTCTGCAAGGAATGAAGATGATGCTCGTGGGACTATTCCTGACGTCTGTCTAGCCCGGCAGGCTTCACGACTTTGAGTATCGGTGTGCCAAATGAGCTAACAGCTGATCATCACGATCCGAAACTGGCTCACCCAAGACAGGCTCCATCGCAGAACCAATCGCTAACTCCGAAGTAAAGCTCGTAGTTATAGAACGGTGTGATCTTTGCGGAGGATGGGACCACGAAAGATCGGACACAACAGCAGAGGCGTATGTTCAGGTCGAGCCTCGAAGACGACTTGGTTTCGACCAACCTGGGGCTTTTGGCAAAGTTGGTGTATTGCGTCCACTCGTACTTGTGCTGCAGCGCCGTGGTACGGTTTCGTCCACGATACCCAGGACATCTCACCGTTATTCTTCTCAGCGAACCAACTCATACGAATGGCCTTGCAGCCTTCGGTCGCGAGCTGGTTGCAGGCAACTATTGGACGAAGCAGATGTCTCAAAGTTAGCTTCATCTACGTCGACCGCAGGCATCTTTCGCAAGTTGCACGAATCTTTCAAAGCACTTGCCATGGGATTGCACTGACTAAGGCATGGAGAACATCTGCAATGAAGACACTGTGCAGCAATCACTTCTGCTATGAAACAACTATCAGTGTCTCTTTTGCGTTATCTAAGAAAGGGCCATCGGGAAAAGCCAGTTTGGGCAGCTTGCTCGGCCTGAGTTCGACGCCAGCATCTACGTAAGGCGGTGTTCGTCATTCCCTCCCTCGTTTCCATCGACTAGAACCTAGAGACATTTGGATTTGGACGAAATCGATGAAAAAGAAGTTCAGTGGCGCGAGCGGTGCGGCGTGGAGCCAGTCTGCTATCTAGCTGGCTAACATCTGCATTGCTTGTCCGTCTGGTGGCGTTAACAACGTTGCAACAACAACATAAGTCTAAATGAGTTTCGCATTCAGGCTTCAGGCAAAACGATGTGACAAATAGTACTACACTAGGTGTTTGTGAGGGTTGTGGCGTTGAGTACTTTCGTAGGTGAAAACACAATGTTGCAATGTTATGAATGAAGCAATATCAAAAACGCACCTGAAAAATCACTCACAACCACACGATCACTTGATTAGTGTGAAAACTTCCAAATTGTATTCCAAAGCAGTCAGGACTATGACTCTATAATTATTTATGGCATATCTACAGGTTGTGGTCGATAATTCACGTCGACGGCCCCAGGCGACGTCGATCTGAGTGGCTCCACACCGCGTCCAGAATCAACAACCACGACTCAGACACACATTGTAGTACCTTTTAAATGAATCGTCGATTTGTACCTTTAAAATACTATGAAATTCTCATCGCTCCCCCAAAACCCACTTCAAACCCTTCACCATCCCCTCCTCCGCCCTCCTCGCCCCCTCCAGCGCAGGCGCCTTCACCCAAAACGTATGCGGCCACCCCTCCACAACCTCAACCTCAACCTCGACCCCCGCCTCCCTCATCAGCATCGCATAACAAACCCCATCCCCATACAGCGTATCGTTACTACAAACCTGCACCCAAACCCTTGGCATCCCCATCCCGCGCACCTCCTCCACCCCAACCTCCAACGGCAATCTCACCAACCCGTCCCGCGGCACAGCCCTCTTAAACACCGGCAACAACGTCGTCTCGAACGCGGGCGTGGCCGTGGTATACGCCCCCCTTAACCCCTCCGGCACAAACTCAACCGACGAGCCTCCGTCCGAGGTGACCGGGCATCGCAGCACCACGCCGTGCAGACTCCCCCGCGGCACAGCCTGTGAGACCGCGGCCGCAAGCTGTCCGCCGCTGCTACTCCCGACCACAACGACCCTCGCCTCAGGGACTAGACCCCTGACGTACGTGAACGCATCCATCGCATCGCGCACGCAGGTCGCGGCAGGAACGCCGGGCATGAGGCGGTACCCGACGGAATACACCTCCGCGCGGACGCCGTCGACGATCCAGCGGCACGAGAGCTCCTCGCTGTCCGCCTCGCCGACGCAGAGCCCGCCGCCGTGGAAGTAGATCACCGCCACGTCCGAAGTCTCATTCTGCGGGTCCGAGAAGCGGATGATGGGGATCGGGAAGGCGTCGAGTGTGGAGGGGGCCGTGAAGTGGGCTTTGGAGATGCGGGCGAGGTGGTGAAGTGGTCCCGAGGGCGCGAGCATATCTGCGGTGGTGCGGCGGCGTTCTTCTGCGTAGACGGGCTGGCGGTCGAGAGGAGAGGCGTAGGTTTGCTTGGGCGCTCTGAGGTTGGCTGCCTCTTCGTGCTGGAGCCATTCCGGGTCGAGGGGAGGCGGCTGTTTGAGAATCAGATGAGAGAGGGAGTCCATGTTGGAGATGAGGTAGCAATTAGTTTCAATAATGCTGGATAAGGTCAATCACAGAGTAAGGTTGAGCAGGGACAAGATGAGGGACCATGCACTTTATGAGCTGGATGAGGCCGGCGGAGTGGGGTCGGTGTCCGGGTTGTTGATGGCGCGGTGTCCCGCTTAGCCGGGAGTAGTGCCGGAAGGGGACGGGACGTCCAGCCTTGTCCGGTGCATTGTGGCGAGGTTTCGCACCTCATGAAAAGGACCTGGTCATCTCCGGAGCCGTTTCCGAGATTGCCGCCGTGATCTGGGATCGAACAATCCAACTCAGTGCGGCAGCGAAGTTCAGCGTCAGTTACCGCCGAGCAAGCTTGAAAACTCCGAAGGCAAAAATCAACCGTGTCAACCGAGCCGTTTGCTGGAAAAATATGCACTGCATGGCAAAAAAGACATCAGGCAGCGCGGAGTACAACATGGTACACAAGGTCGATATTAGTGTCCTCTGGGTTGATTCCGTCCCCTTGGACCGATCGCCTATCTACAATGCTAGAGTACACAAAGGGAATCGGTGGGCGAATGCGTCTATAGCACAGAGAGATCGCCGAACTTCTCCTACAGAGTGTGTTAGCTCCGTCACTCGCGAAAACACGGATTGATCGTACCTTGTATCCCGGCACGGACCAGCGGCCCTTGGAAACGAGCTGGGAGGTCTTCTCGTCGATCGAGGGCTCGGCGGCGGAGACTTCGTCCTGTAATCCTTGTCAGCATCCCTCTCTCGTCCCGCATCTCCCGCGGGTGCACATACGACAGTGAGGTCCTCGAAGGGACGGGCGGTCTCGATGTTGGCGAGGGTCTTCTCGAGGTCCTTGAGCTCGAGGTCGACCTTGTCCTTGGTGGCCTCGGCGTTCTTCACGGCCTCAACCTCGAAGGCCTCGATGGCCTTGACCTGGCGGGCGACGTCGTAGCTGGCGGGCTTGAAGGCGGTGAAGCGCTTCTCGATCTCGTCGATGACGGCCTGGTTCTTGAGGACGGAGCGGTAGTGGGCGAAGTCGACGGTCGTGGGGAGCTCGGAGAGGGTCTGGACCTTGCGGCGGGCGTCCTCGTTGCGCTTCTTGAAGGCCTGGAGGGAGGCGACGGTCTGGCCGCGGAGGCCGAGGGAGGTCGTGACCTTGGCCCAGTCGAGCTTCAGAGCTGCGCTTCGCTGGAGGGAGAAATTAGCTCAGGGTTTCCCTTGGGCGGCTCGGAGATGCGGGTGCGGTGCGCGGGGTTTCAATTGGAGGGCGAGGGCAGGAATTGCATCAATCGGCGACTTGGTATCGGTCGGGCTCGATGGGGGATACGTACTGCGGCCATTTTGGAGGATGTGTTGAGGGTTCGGGGGAGTGGAGAGGGAGTTGCGTCGTCGTGAGAATGCTTGATTGACTTTGCCGAACGGAGAGGCAGAGAAAGAGCCGGGATGAACTGGGTCACACTTTGGATCACGTGATGTGCGCACGGCTGCGAAAGCTGGTTGGGCGGGAGCGAACGGGTCGTGGTGGGGCAAAGCTTCCGCTGCGAATTCGGTTTGTGCAGGATGCGATCGAGGGGTAAGGCAAGGAAGACAAAGCTGGAGGTCGCAGTCATAAAATTCTCCATTATTCGCAACGACCTCAATTGAGCAAGGATATGCAGCACGGACAGCTTCACGTATCACGTCACAGGAATTGACATTACTTAGGCAACGGACAGTTCGTCAATTATCATGACCTCTCATTGCGCACGAGACTTTTTGGAGTCAACTCCCTGGGAATTGTACATGCCAACCCATATCCGTCCTTTTTGTGTGTTTGTCGCGTCGAGAATTCGAGAAAGAGATGTTGTTTTCACCCGCAGTGGATGTCGCTAGATGCTCAATGCCATAATCGAGTTGACAATGTCGTTGTCGTTCTCCTTCAGGGCCTTGATGGCCTTCTTCCGGCTGACGTTGGCCTGGGTCATGACGAGCTCGATGTCCTTGTCCTCAATGCCCTCGGCGTCAACCTCCTCGCCGTCATCCTCCTCCTCCTCCTCCTTCTTGGCATCAGCCTCGGCGGCCTTGCTGGGCTCAGCGTGGCTGTGGCCGGCGTGGTCGTGCTCACCACCGGCAGCGGCGAGCTGCTGGGCGGCAGCCTGCTGGGCGGTGGCGTTGAGGTCCTCGATCTTGGCCTCACCGAAGACGATGTAGGTGTTGCTGTTGGGGGACTTGTAGACCTCGGGGTTGTTGATGACGAAGAGGATCTGTGTCGGACGTGGGTCAGCCTTGTCTACCCCTCCAACGATTGCACCACCCCTCATTCCCTCTCTCGACAAGGTCTCAACTCACGTTCTTCGGGCGGCGCAGGGTGACGCGGGTGATGCCCTGCACTCTCGTCAGGTGCAGCTTCTCGAGGGCCTTGCGGGCCTTCTTCTCGTTGCGGGAGTGGATGACGGCGGTGGAGCCGGAGGGAAGGCCCTCAGCATCCTCGCCCTCAACCTCGGAGTCGGAGCTCTCGTCCTCGTGCTCCTCGACGGAGACCTTCTTGGTCTCGTCATCGGGAAGCTCTTCAACGCGGGGGTTGGCCATTTTGTCGACTGCAAACGATGGTGTTCTGGTCAGCTGCGGGGAGTTCTTGCAATTTTTCTGAGTTGGGTAGCGTGGGTGGTGGTGGTGGTGGGAGCTAGGATCGCGCAAACGGGGAAGCTTGATTTGGCGAGCGAGCTGCTACGTTGTGTGGGAAAAAGAGAAATTGGGCCGTTTCTCTTCGCACAAAATTGTGCGCAACGTTCGCGGGTCGCTCCAACATGATTTTGACGCAAAATTCAAGACGCAGACGGGCAGCACTCACCAAAGTTTAGAACGAGGGATCCTCAACTCGACGTGGGGTGAATTGTTCGGTGGCTTTGTGGTTTGCAGGAAAGATCGTAGAGAAATTCTAGGGTTAGCCGAACACCCTCTGGATCGCAGTGACTAAAGCGGGGTTACGTAAGCAGACCACTCCCCTCATGGCGTCCAGATTCCCCAGATGCAGATGCGTGGAACTACGATGCAAGGCCGCAGCACATGAATGACATTCTGGTACCTCTGGGCAATCATTTTCACAAGGCTGAAAGCCGCAAGAAATGCAGACAAATGGATCTGGACGTGTGCACGCGTGTTTCTGGGGGCTGATGTCTTGGCCGCGGAAGAGGGACGTCAAAATAGTGTCAAGATGATGATTTACAGTCGTCTCCGAACGAATAAAACAACTTTTTACTCCGTGTCCCCGTCACATGCCAACCAGTCTATTTGTATGATCTTGATTGTGCCATGAATTCATTTTTGTGTCTCTGAATTTCCGTATTTGACGCCGGTCATCACGATTGATGATGATGAATGTGACATACAGCCCTTCCAGTTACGGAGCAAAAGAGAAGTGCAGCAACCCAATGCTGCAATGGAGATGCAGACCAAACCGGATTTCCCATGCTGTCACGCTCTAAACCAGCCCCGTAATCTTCAAAGTCAACCCTCCCTTTTCGACAGAATTCCCCAATCGCAAGGTGTGTGTCGTGTGTGAATTATCCATCTTACGCGGCGGCCTTGACCTTGACGAGCTCCTTGCGCTGCTCGAAGCGGCGCTGCTTCTTGAGGCGCAGGACCTTGAAGCGGTCGAAGTCGGACAGGTTCTTTCTTCGCTCAATCTGGGTGCTGCGCTTGAACCAGTTGGTCTCCTTCCACTTCTGGTCGATCTCGGACTTCTCCCAGAACTTCTTGACGGTGCCGGTGCGGGCGCCGCGGGGCAGGTTCTCAACCTTGAGGGAAGACAGGAGGGCGTTGGAGAGGGAGATGGGTTGGCGGGGGACGGCGAGCTTGGGGTCTGAGGAGGGACCGTCGACCAGAGCCTGTGCGCACAGAGTCAATTTCCATTCATTCCTGTTTCCCGGCGTATTCCACCACCAAATCCCAAGACTGCAAACTCGAGGCCTGATCGTTCGTCGCCGGGGGGAGAGGGATTCAACGTACGCGCTTGTGGTCGATGATCTCGACGATGGTCGCGAGGCGGCCGGCGTAGGGGCCGTTGCCCTGGAGAAGGACGACGCGGCCGACCTCGACCAGTCGCCACTTGGAACCCTCGATGGTAGCGTCACCCATTTTGCTGGTCGGTCTAGATGTCGGGAAGATGCGGTGTCAGAAGAGGTTTCCTTTTCCTTTCGGGGAGTGCGATCGAGAAGTTGGGATGTTGTTGGAGGTTGTCTTTTGTCTGGGGGGAAAAGGAGGGGCGCGCGTCGACTTACCAGACGTCAAAGATGTGCTGCTATGGTTAGTGGTGTAGTCCTGATGAGGTTCCGCTCGCGGTCGCAATTTTTCTGTTTTGGCGTGTGCGAAGCAAATTTGAGCCCTAACCTATCTATGGTGGTTTTTTTGCCGGGTGGCCCGAGCTCGGCGGTGGCTTGGTTTTGCCGAGCCGACAATCAGCCGGCCCAATGTGGCCTAGGCGGGCGGTCAGCAAGGTCGGTGATTTCCTGCCGTGCCCCACCGACGACAGTGGTTTTTATTGCTTCGACGCTCGCGCGCAGCAGCTTTTTCCTCTCTCCCATCCATCAGTGCAACAACAGCTTCGAGCTGGGAAAGCGTACAGCTCGAAGAGTTTGCAAGATACAAACAACGCGGCAAGCGTGTCATATCAAAGGTATGTTCATATTTTTATCCTCACAAGACCATACTTCCCTGGAATGATGAGAAAAATTTGCGATTGATTTTACTCGGTGGCCCTCTTTCGCCGGAGCGGCTATACCGTTTGAATATATGATATTCAATTCTTACATATTCTGACCTCCTACCCATCGCTCACTCTTGATTGTCTGGCTTTCTTCAAAGGCACGTTGCTAATTCAGCATCAGGTACCAGTAGTATATCTCAATGCAACCAAAATATATCACATTTCTGAACAATACTCATCACGCCTCACTCCTGCGCAGTGTGTGTCACATGTATCCCCAGTGAAAGTTGTGTTTATGTTTCGCTCAATTCAGCTATCAAGTCGTAATGCTCATGTTCCTAATGCCCTGCCAACGCCTTGAGAATTCGGTTCTGATCTATGCCTTGCCCTTGCGCCTCAGCTCCTCTTCCTCCTCGGCCTGGATCTGAGCGTCGATCTTGGCACCTCGGGATGGCTCGTTGCCATGGTCCTTGGCCTGGTTGTGGTCAGTGGTGATCGGCGACGTTAGGGGCTAATAAACATACGGGAAGCGTGGGGTCGATCTTGCCCAAACGAACCTCCCTGGTATCATCGTTGTCATCCTCCTTATCCTTCTTCTAAAACATTGTTAGCGGCCGCCGGGTAATATGCATGCACTCCACGTACCTCCTCTGCCGCAAGTCTGTTGGCAATGGATCTCTCGTCCTCTGCGATGGTGTTAGAAGTGTCAGAATTTTTGACCGGAGTAAGAACATACTGGAGTCGGTAGCCTGGTGAGAGTTCTCCTTGCCCTCCTCGAAGCGCTCAGCGGTGTCAAGCTCCTCGTTCTTGTGGTTTCTCTGGTCGCCAGCCTCGTAGACGCCACTGGTGCCAACCTTGGAGTCGCCGGCCATTTTGATGGTTTGGTAAGGTGTGCGGTGGAGGTGCGGGTGTTTTTTTCTTGATGGATAGTCTGCGAGTAACAGAGTGCGGATGATGTACAGAATGCAGATTGGGGTTGTGAGAAATATTTCTTTGGTTGTTGCAGGCTTGCTCTTTCTATATACGGACACTTTGGTGAGGCGTTCTGGCCTGACTAGACACCCCACCAGTTACTTCATCTGCATCTACGTCATGACGTCTTCAGCGCCGATTCTCAGCTCAGACAGGCGCAAAGCTCCCTCCTACGTCATGCAGCAGTCATTTGCTCCGCTGAACGCCTTGACAAAATCCGTTCCTGCCCAAACCACATGGGAAAATCGGCGACGCAACCGGAAGGGACGAAAGAGTTGGGATTGTGGTCGCGGCCCAGGACTTTAGCGCTACCGTTGCTTTGTTGAGCGTACCTGGGCGGTCTCTATCAGATTTGCCTGGTTCGTCGCGTGCCTCAAATGACTACCCCTGCAAATAAAATCTTCAGATCTTAGATACGAAAGCTTGTGAAGGGGCGGTTCCTCCCGATTACTTGCATCTGATCCCAACCTCGAGGTTGCGATTTGAGATGCTCTTTGCTGCCCCTAAATCATCCTGCACAAGATGGTAATGGTCACATACAGCTTTAGTGAAAAATGTGCGTGAGATAGGCAAGTACTCCGTGCACCTGACAAGCCTGCCGTCGCAATTCCAGCATTGATGACGAGACCCAGCATGAGGGAAATCTGAGGCTCTGATTTTGACATCGTCCCCCGCCAGGCCCTGGGTCCAGATGCATGAGCCACCAGCGGGTGCAGCTCCCAGCGCCGTCGTCAGGGGTAAGCGCGACAGAAACCCCGCCATGCGTCAATTCGGCGTTGGCGTCCAGACCTGAGCGGGCGACCGGGATGACGTAACTTCGTGGGAGCTCTGGTAGCTCCACTGCCGACTTCATCGCATCGAGCTGCACGCCGCACCGCGCAAACAGCAACAGCTGATTCCGAAAAAACAACACCATCACTCCCAAACTCTCCATCAGCCCCGCCAAAATGTTCCGCTTCGTGAGTAGATACCACCCCCGATTGATTGGCTCCGTGGCAAGCAGCTAATACCCCGCGCAGCACAAGACCCTCGACATCGTCACCCTCTTCCACAAGGCGAGCTCCCCCGCCTCCGTGAGGGCCGCCAACATCCTCAAGCAGGTCTCCGCCAACGCCGCCGCTGGCGCGACCGAGGACCAGGCAAGCGACCACAGCGTCCAGACGAACCCCAAGAAGTCCCGCGCCGAGTTCGAGCTCAACATCACCGAGGAGAACCCCACCGCCGACCAGGTCAAGACCATCCTGGAGTACGTCGGAAAGAGCAAGCTGTCGTCCATCATCCAGGGCGCCTCGACCGAACAGGAGGCCCTGAAGAAGTTCCAACAAAATGCCGAGACCTTCCAGAGACCTGTGGTATGTGATCCCCTTTGACCTGGGTGCCTGTCGTGGATGTCCAAGAGGGCGCCTTGCCTGTTGCTGAACATACGTAGCTGATTGAGACTTGCAGATTGTGGACTGGAACAACGGCAAGGCTGTCGCTGGCGACAATGAATCTGAGATTCTCAAGATGCTCAATGCCTTGAACAGCAGCAAGAGCTGAGAGACAAGTGCGCTTTAGCACCTAGGCAGCGCCTTTGTCACCCCTGTATAATGAAATATCACAACCCAATGCAACTCTAGTAGTAGTTGAATGATGAACACAGCTCTTCGGCAAAAATTCTGTCACAATATACCTGTCTCAATCTTATTTTCAGTTGCAACGTCGATCTCAACATTCGAATGCATTCATCCTAGTGTAGTTCAGATGGAGGGTGGGCACTTGGAGTGATTGAATCTGATCTGCCACTCTTGATGTTGACCCTGTTGTATCGAAATTGCTGGCTTGGAAATGGGATGGACAGAATTAAGTTCAAATTACTTGGTACACTTCAGCAAAGGCGTCAGCGAGAAGGGATGCTGACCTACAGGCTGTCTTTGACTTGCTGCAGCTTCCTTGCCAATTCGCAAGCATTGGTTGGTTCACTTGTGAGGCAGATGGTGAGGAAGGAGAGTCGCATCATCACCACCTGCTTGATGCTGTTCTTGCCGTTGTTGCTGTTGTCCCTGTTGTTGCCACTGTTGCCCCTATCGCCCTTGTCGCCCTCGCTGCCCTTCATGTTGTCCTGCGTCTCCTCGATGATCCGAATCTTTAGGCAGAAATTTATTCACGCTCGCTTGTGTTGCAACTCCAGACTGGAAGGGTCTTTCCACCAGCTCCTTCCTGTACTTGCTCCTGCCGCCTTCCCACCACCCTGCCTCCTACCTCCTACCTCCTACCTGGTGCCTCCTGCTGCTCACCTCCTGCCTCGCGACGCGCTCGCTAGCTCCCACAGTACCACAATACCAGGCAATTTCTTCCTCCTCGTCATAACAACTCTCTCTCCATCCCATCCACACACTCCTCTTCCCCCCTCCTCCATCTCACGACTTTGGCGCCATCGCGACCTTCCCTCGCGATCGCCATCATCCCATCTGCCCCCATTGATATCGTCTCTTCTTTCCATTCCATCCGCAAATCCACCTCCTTTGCAGGGTTCACCTTGAATAGGCCTCTGTCAACCGCACCTTCACTTTGAGACTGTGTCTCTGCATCATGGCTCATCCGTCTTTCCACAGAGGTAGCCATCACCCGAACCGACGACACCAGTCGGCGGGCGGCCACGATCGCTATGGGCGTGGCTCACTCAATCGTCAACGCGACCTCCAAAACCCTGTCGGCGGAAGTCAGGTCCCTTTACCCTATCACCCTGGTCCCCCGCCCCAGCCCCAGGGGCGACTCTTTTACCCGGTTGGCGACTTTTGGGGCTTCGAGTATCCTTATGGCGTCCGATCCTCTTATCCCATGGTCACTAGCCACGATGGCTTGCCTCCGAAGCTGTACACGGAGAATCACCTTCCCGAGTCTTTCTACACTGCCAACAAGCCCGGCAGGGCGATCTTCAGCACCAACGATGGCAATATCCAACCTCGCTACATAGCACCTTCCGACTTCTACTCCGATCGCAAACTACCACTGTGGAGTGCTGAGGAGATTCAGAAGAATGCCAATTCAATTCGCAAGAAGTTCTGGGAGCACATGAAGGACATGGCTGAGCCAGTATACTGGGAAGACATGTGCGACTACTTTGATTGCTTTGACATTTACCATCATGGCGCCCTCAACATCTTCAATCTCCTTTATCATCTGTGGCATGAGAATCAAGACTTGAAGAAGGAGGCTTACCGCGTGATCGCCCTGGAAATCGGTATTTGGTGCGATCGCTGGCTCGACAGAGGTAACAACAAGCAGAGGCTCCTGGACTTCCAAAACTGGAGCAACATCAACAGCCTCTTCAGTGCAGGCGACCAAGTCGGAAATCTTGACGCCTCACAGACCGAGATCATGAAGAACGCCTTGCACCATCGACATGATCAGCTTCGCCACAACTTTGTACCCTCTCCCACAAATTACCCTTGCAATCAGTTGGGTGTCCATGGAGCCAGGATTCAAGACTGGTTATGTAAGTATTTCAACTCATTTCTCTTCCTATTCTTTTCATCAGAACCCCCCCGCCCAATTCCACCTTGTTTGTTGTTTTACGATGAACTAACATGATTGTAGACGACCAGCCCATCGCCGACAGCCACAACGGCCTTCACACCCCTTTGACTAGGTCATACCCTACACCCGTCGGCCAGAACAGCCTCGACAGTATCCCAGAGCACCCGCAACCTCCCCAAGGATACCGAGCGCCCGTAGTTGCCATCGGAACAAGCTCGAACAATGTGGTCTCCCAGCCCCCACCTCAGCCCCCATCTCAGCCCCCATCTCGGCCCCAGGCTGCTCCGGCATCTACGCAGGAGGAAGAGCCCAAGGGCTGGGAAAGAGTTACAGGTAGGGATGAGATACATGGCCCAGTCCACCGTCGATCTCCCACCAAACAAGACTCTCGCAAGGACAGCACTAGGATTGCGTCTCCTGACCAACTCTCCGAAAGCAAGTCAATGGAGCCTTCACCGGAAGCAGAGACACAGTCCAAGCCGCCATCTGAGGAAGTGCTTCCGGACGAAGCTTCGGGCGACGTTGAGACTACTCAGAGCACGAGGTCGCGTGGCAAAACCATCACGGTCAACCTGCCGACCACGCCGAAGAAAAAGGACCCTCAGGGTTCTGAGCCATCCACTCCCCAGGCAAAGGCTACGTCTTCCTCTGCGGTGCAGTCAGCGAAGAAAACTTCTTCTCCCGCAAGCAACTCTTCCGAAGCCATGACAGCACCGCCTTCAAGCACGCCGAAGCAACTTGAGAAAACTTCTTCTCCCGCAAGCAACTCTTCCGAAGCCAAGACAGCACCGCCTTCAAGCACGCCGAAGCAACTTGAGAAAATATCTCCCTCCCCAACCACAACGAAGAGCTCCTCGAAAACTTCTACTCCGTACAGTCAAGTTTACAACGACGACAACGCCAACAACGTCGAGTTAGTTGAGTACCCCGAGCGCTCTCACCCTACTGCGATGAAGACGCAGGAGGACATGCAGAAGGAGATCGCTGGTCGTAAGTTGGATTCCATCTTCGACACAATGGCTTCAAGTAACCAGAAAGCCTCCTCAACAGCTGGGCAGCCTCTGAATGCTGTCGAGGACACTGACCCAAAGCCCAAGCCTAAGAGCAAGAGCAAGAAGAAGAAGAACAAGAAGAAGAAAGCTGCTGTTGTGCCTACTACGCCGCCTCCCACCACCTTCACGATCAATGAGGATGAGGATGTCATCACTCTTACGCAGAACTACAGAAAGGAGGACACACCTAGTACTCTAACAGAGTACCTTGCCCGGGGCCTGCGATCTATCGAAAACTACGAGCCTGCTGAGGTCACCCCCGTTCCCACTGTCGAAGATCATCATCCGAAGCTAGATGCTCCGCCTACTGACCCGCCTGCCACCACCTCGCCTCCCACCACCTTCACGATCGATGAAGATGAGGATGTCATCACTCTCACGCAGAACTACAAAAAAGAGGATGCACCTAAAACTCTGACGGAGTACCTTGGTCGGGGCCTGCGATCTATCGACGACTGCGAGCCTGCCGTGCAAGCTGGACACGTCCCCACTGTCGAAGATCATCATCCGAAGCAAGATACTCCGCCTACTGACCGGCCTGCTACCCCGCCTGCCACCACCCTCATGATTAATGAAGACGAGGATATCATCACGCTCACGCAGAACTACAAGAAGGAGGACGCCCCTAAGACTCTGACGGAGTACCTTGCCCGGGGCCTGCGATCTATTGAAAACTATGAGCCTGCTGAGGTCAAACGCGTTTCCACTATCGACCACCATCCGAAGCAAGATACAACCCAGACCTCGATGGAACACCTTGCGGAGGATTTGGCTTCGATCAAAATCACGCAGCCTGCTCAAAATGACGAGCCAGATGCTTCAGACACACAGACAGAGCCAACCGGGGACTCTGCCAAGCCCGTCCGCAAAGGCTTCCGCGCTGGCGCTGGCGGCTCCCTTCGCTTGTCGAAGACTCGGAGCAAAAACGTCAAGAACTTGAGCTTTGTTGGCCAGATGGAAGCCGCCCATGGCTCGAACCAGCCTCTCGACCCGGCGCCACTGACTAACGCAAGCTGTAGCACCGCCAATGATGGCAACTCGAGCAATGCGTCTCAAGGCAATGTCTTGACACCTGCGACGCCTCTATCCGCAAGGGAGACCATGCTCAAAGAAAAGACTGCCATGGGGACATCGCTCAAGGAATCCCCATCCAAGGAGACTCTGTCCAAGGAGACCTCTCCCAAGGAGAACTCGTCCAAGGGGACTTCGCCCAAGGAGACTTCGGCTTAGGAGGCCGCGTCTGAGGAGCGCACAACCAAGGAACATGCAGCACGCGTCGATTCTACCCCGAAATCTGGTCTCAATCCTCGTGCCAATGAGTTTGTGTCTCCTCGTGGCACTGCGGTGCGCAATCCGTCAGCAGCCCCTCTTAAGAAAGCACCGATCCCTCTGGTCCCTCCTTTCAAGGTGTCTGGTCGGCATAAGCGCAGCCCGAACCCCTCGTCAGGTGCCACATCACGCACGGTTACACCTGGTGGCACACCCCCAAAGGCCTCAGGGAACGCTACCGAGGCTCTCAAGGACGTTTCAAAACATGGTGGGGATGTTGCTAAGAGCAGCGCGGACGAGCCGAAGAATGATATCGCTCCCGTCACCAGCAGTTCAATTGCTAATAAGAACAGCGAAGACCATGGTGGTGAGCAGAAGAAGCGGACCTTCGGTAATAAGGTGACCCGGGCTAAAAGCCATCCGCAGCAGACTGACAACAAGCCAGGGCCCGGCAAGAACTTCTCCTCGTCTAAAAAGCCAAAGGTTCAAGGCGAGAACTCTTCTCAAGCCCCATCTGGGCCTACCTCCGCGCTGCCCCCCACCGCGACCTGGGCCAGTAAGCATCGGTCTGGAATCTCGGGCTCTAAGGAGGATGGCGAACAGAAGTGAAGGAACAGAATGCTTTGGAGGAAAATATGCAACGTTGTCGCCTTCATTTGCCGAAAAGATTCGGTGTATGTCTAGAGTAGCACGGTAGATTTGCTGTCATTTGGACGGGCAATCAAGATTGATGTCATGGAATGCAGTGGTAGTGCTATGCCTGTTTCGGTGACTAGTCTTCCAAGTAATGAGCAGTGCGCCAAGAGTGATGAAGCGTACCGGATCTCTCTTCTGCAACTTAAAAGCTGCAGAGGGAAGTGCTTGCCCTGCGGTTAAATTCCCCATCAATCACCTTATGACTAGCCAAACAACCATCCATCTCAAATTGCCAGAAGCTGAGTCTCGGCGGAGTTGTGAATGGGTTCGGAGCGCTGAGGCAGCATAGCTGCATGAAGAGATGGTCTTGTACCAAAGCCCGCGGAACACTTCCCGCCGCGTTTTTTAATGACCCTCTGCAAGGTACTCACAACCACAGCGAAGTGTTCCCGCGGGGAAGACATGCGACGAAGGACGTTGCGACCTCATGAGTCTGAGGAACACCCGCCAACGAATCCGCCGAAGTTGCCGGCACATTCAAAGTGCAGTCTGGATGTGGGCAGCACACCAATCGCATCGTAAAAGGTCCCTTTCGACGTCGAGATAGATCGTATTCTCTCAACACGGTGATGGTACATAAACTTCTTTTTTTCCTCATTGACCGTCTTTCCCTTACCAGGCGAGTCCCCCCGTCTGGGTTCCCTTATGCGCTGCCCTTGACCAGGCCGGAAACCGTCTCCTCGATCTGCTTGTCCGACAAACCTGCGCCCTGTTAGCTCCCGACTCCGAATTGGATATCCAGAAAGTCGCTACTCACCCTCCAAGGATTGGCTCTTCTCAACACCGAACTCTGTATCGCGCAGCAACATCTCGTCAGCAAATCCGTCTTCGTCCCTTCATCGGTCCGGAGAGAGGGCAGTCCTAACCGTATCTCGCGTAGATCTTGGGTAGCGTTCCGGCGGCCTCGCGGATGAGGATCGGGGTCTGGGGGTTGTGCTTCTTCATCGTGGGGTACGTCCTCGTCAGGAAAGAGCTGTCGCCAGGCGCCTCGTTAGCAATTGATGCCGCAATGGCAGGCCAGGCCGGGCCGGGCGTGCCCGCCTCGACGGGCGACGGGGAGGAGGAAAACTTACCGGGTCGCGGCGCTGTGCTCCCCGGTCTGGCAGAAGAGGAAGCGCACCTCCTTGAGGGCCTTGCCGAAAGCGTACTTGGTCGACATCGTGGTAGGCGTTTGGCGCTGACGGTGGTGAGGTTCGTCGGTGGAGGGTGCGGCCGTCGGGTGGTAAGGACAATTGGGGTCGATTTGATTGGGGAGCTCGAGGATTGAAGTTGACGAGATGCCGCCGTTAAAGTGGATACGATGCACAACTATTCCGGGTCCCGACTTTGTGCTGATAGCTGTCTTATGCAGATGCATAATTCAGCCCCCGCCGATGTAGGCGCCCCCCACCAAATGAGCGCTCGCCAATTTGCTCGTCGCACTCGAAGCCTGGGTGGTCAGTGCTCCCCTTCCCCAATGTCAACTTTTTTTTCTGGACGTTGTCCCCGCTTAAGTCCGGTTGACGGGCTTCCCTTTGCGCCCGGGTGCGCGTGGGCTCTGTGCCACAGGTACGGATAGGTACCGTCCCCTACCAGCTGGCCCTGCGCGAACGCACCGCTATTAGCTGCCAAAAAAAGCTGCAGTGTCTGTCTGTCCCGCTCTGCGCCTTGGCCGGACCTCCTCCCAATCAATCGCCATCCCTCAACGAACTTTCCGGGTTTATCTCAACCTTGACTCAACCTCGCATCCCAATTCCCTCCGCCGCCGAGCCCGAAAATCTCCCCTCCCTTCCGAACGAACCCAGCTCCCGTCCTCGACAGGGAACGCAAAGAACCGCCGGCAGCTAGCTTCGTCTCGATCGAATTTCACCAGGAATCAAGATGGCCCCGGCAAACAACTTCTTCAAGGCGGCGCGCCCCGTCCTCCGCCAGCAGCCCTTCGCCGGCGCCCCGATCCGCAACGCCTTCCGCACCTCCCAATTCCGCGCCCAGTTCCGCGAGAGCTCCAAGAGGTGGCAGAGCTCGACCGCCTCCGCCGAGGGCGCCCAGCAGAGCTGGGTCAAGCGCATGTGGGACAGCCCCGTCGGCCTCAAGACGGTGCACTTCTGGTGAGTTTCCTCTCCGCCGGTACAAATTGTGGTTGGGAAGAGATGCTGATATGAGTTGCTGCAGGGCTCCTGTTATGAAGGTACGATATTCCCCCGCCGCGCTGCATCGAGGACCCCGCGAATGCCGTGTTACATCCCTTGCAATGCCGCCCGCGCGCGATGTCGGAGCTTGAGCCTGCGCGCATGATGGACGGATGTTACGGACACATGATGATGGTGCTGGATGCTGACTGCGATTGGTACAGTGGGCTCTCGTCCTCGCCGGTATCGCCGACCTTGCCCGTCCCGCCGAGAAGCTCTCCCTCACCCAGAACGCCGCCCTGACGGCCACCGGTATCATCTGGACCCGCTGGTGCTTGATCATCAAGCCCAAGAACTACCTGTACGTGCCCAATTTTGTCCCAAGCTCGTCCGGAGCTGGTACTGATTGAATTGTGTAGCCTCGCCGCTGTCAACTTCTTCCTCGGTGTCGTCGGTGTCGTGCAGGTCTCCCGCATCCTGCTCTGGCAATCTTCCCAGAAGAGCGTCGGCGACGTCGCTCAGGAGGTCAAGGAGGAGGCCAAGGAGGCTGTCAAGGCATAGATGGGCTACATGGCTCGGTGAAGTGGGGTTGGAGGGGAAGTAGGAGGAGGGATACGGCGACCTGTGCAGCTTGGCCTGGCTGAGGTCTGGCTAGCTGTTGTAGAGTTCCGGTAATACCACAATGAGCGTGGGGGCGAAGCATGAGGGGCTCATCCGCTGCGGCAGCTGCCCCTGTGTGTTTTGAGTACATCGACAAGGTCTTCGGATCTGGGTTGTAGACTAAACCTTTCTTCTATTTCATTCATCGGGATCTTACACGGCCCGGGATTTGCATCAGTGTAGCCCGAGGGAAAGATATGACTGCCTCGCAAAGGAGAGAACTACTGCGGTACGTTGAGCCATGACAGACCATTGCGGAGGATGATGGACGACGACTCGGTCCCATTGGTATTAGCTGTGAGCAAGTCATGGAGCCGGAATGTCAATCATCGCAATACCTGGCAACTATCATCCGTCTAGCAAAAGGGAAGTTTAGTCACAGAAGGCGTTGGATCAATCACGGCGCCAAGCTTGTTCACGCTGATCGAGGTCATTTGTAAGAGAGCATGCCATGCACGCATTGTGGCAAGTTGTTCATCTGAGGCAGTGGGGGGGAGCACAATTGAAATCAATTCCAAGAAACTAAAGGAGTGTTCCCACAAAGTCCGAACTGCGTTGCAGGTCAGATCATCTTCATCGTTCCTCCGAGTCCCTACGTAAATGCATGCGTGTTGACATCTCCGAATACCACTCTCGCGTGTCACCTCACTGCCCACCATCCTCGCACGCATTGCCCGAGTCTTCAGTCCCAAGGTCCTGAGTGCTGCTGAGAGTGGCAGGTTGCTCGTCTTGAAGGCCCTCCTCCTGTTGCAGAGTGGCGAAGAGTGAGTAGTTGGGCCCTTCCTGCTTCGGTCCGAACACGTCAGGCCGCAGAAACCACTTGTGCATCAAGCTCGTCCCTTTTCGGAACCATTGACCAGATGTCCAGTGCCAAGGTGTCCAGCCTGCGAAGTCGGTCAGGTAATCGAAGTCGTATAACTCGATGGGATGAATGGGATGAGGCAGTTTCGGGATGTTGAGATGGGTCTGGTGATGTTGGTGCTTGGACTTTGCCCATATGGTCAGATCCCACAGGTAGGTGTACCCGAAGTTGACTTGAACGGCTTGCGGCTTCTCGAGGATCTCGCCGTTGCGGCGGAGGGTGATGACATAGTTCTTTGCCTCGGGACCCTCGTGCTCGATGTGGTATTTCTTGTGAACGACGAGGCCGTGGATGATTTGTTTCATGATGTCGAGACGGACATCCCTGTCTTCAAGTGATATCTCCCTGTCCAGGTCTTTATGGGGGCGTATCTTGCGCAGCGGAAAGAGGCCATCGCGCTCATGGCGAAAGCAGACGGACTCGATGGAAGGTCCCTCTACATGCTCCCTGAGGACGGCGCCGACATACCTCGTAGTGTTGCTACCGTCACTTTTCTCTGGTAAGTGCTGGATAACCCAGGCTCCGTGGTATTCCGGGGCCATTTGAGACGGTCCGGTGAGCTTGAAGTTTTCTTCGCCTGCCGAGTGGAGGCGCTTGTAGACTCCAGCAGTCTGATAGAACTCAGAATTGGCCAGATAGGTCGACCTCAAGACCGGAGCAAACGGAGGCACGAGAGTGGCGTAAAGCATATGGTCGAAGACTTCGGCGACAACGATATTCTCCTCGCGAAGGCGTTCGCCGTTGTCGAGTTCTGTGCTGGGGGCCTTCAAAACTTTGCAAACCAGGCGCAGAGATTCATGGGAAAATTCACCGCCAATGACGTGTATGACCTTCAAGACTTGGACACTGAGCTGCTCTGACTTGTTCTCTGCGGCGGGAGGCGTGTAGTTGCTTGGATGGTATTCCACGTTTTTGGCACTTTCGGGCTTTTCCTTGTCTTCCCGCCATCCGTACCATCTAGCATAAGGCGTGGCTAGATTCATGTGGGGGAGCAGCGTCAGCGTCGTTCCGACGGCGTACGCTGTGATGGGATCGCTGGAAGCCGAGTCTTCAAGAGACATGGTGATTGAGGGGTTGCTAGCAGTCGGAGGGTGAGTTTCGTGTTGAGAAGGTTGCGGATGGGATGCGCGTGAGAAACAGGAATGGCAATGATTGAGGCTGAAGTAGAGGGTTAGTGGAACATTGTGGGAGTTGAAAGATTCTTTTATGTTATGGGTTCTTAACATCTCCGAAGGGTCCGTCAAGGTAGGTTGCGCCTTGTGAGCACTCACCAAAAGTCTAAGAAAGCGATTGATGCTCGGAAAAAGAACAGCGGAACATCAAGGTGAGAAGCCTCCTATGTGATCAAATTCTGGTTAGCAAAAACTTCGTAGAATCATATGACGGCGCATCCACATCTGCTTTTTATTGTTTTGCGACGTCTACGTCTGATCTTCCACCCTGGACACTATCCCCACGACTTGATGATTCAGCGACTCTGACTTACTGGCCGTGAGGAGTGCGATCCAAGATCCATCGTCATCTTCCCCAGTTTACTTCCTTCCCTTCCTCAAGTACCGGATGTAGAGCGCAACTAACGGGCTCATCTATCATGGTCTTTTTGTTGTGAGAATACCGACAAGGTCTTCGGACTTTTGGACTGAAGCTTTCTTTCCACTTCATCTTTGGAACTCTACCAGTTAATCATTTAATACTGCACGGCCAGGTTGGTTTTCCTATCGTAGTAGAGTCTATGATTGAAGACCTCAGCCATGATTTCGAGACCCTTTTGCAAGCGTGCGGCGTCCTGGGTAACATTGCCAGGAGGCTGCGAAACCTTGCAAACTACCTTAAACGGAGATGCCACTGACGGGCATGTGCCTCGACCATGGATCTGGTCTGGCAGAACCTCGACCTACGATGCCTCATCGATGTTCTCATTGGTCTCGAGCAGGTAGCTGCTCGAAGTGTCACGACAAGATTACTGCTAAGGCCTCCGCCGCATCAAGAGGAAGCCCAAGATAGATAAGGAAACCAAAATTGATGTACAACGGGCATTCTTCCACGATAAGTGCAAAGGAACAGAACCACATACACTCAACCTAGGTGTTGCTTCTCAATCCTGGTCGAGGTATGCAATATCTATGGCGGCTGGTTTGCTCTATTACTTAGACCAGCTCATTCGGAAGGGAGACCTTGCATGATTTGTCTACGATCATTCCAAGAGACGTCCGACGTAGTCAATAACGTTTAGAGTATCAGAAGAAAGAACTTCAACCGACTCCAGAGCTCTCCTAGCTCTGAAAACGAGCGTCCACTTTCACCACTATGGAGCAATATCAATAGAGCCAGGCGACGTACAGGTCAGAACGATTGAATTGCTGGGCGATGCCAGACTTGACCTGAGCCTGGCTTGCGGCCTCCACTCAGGAGTTGCCTGGTCCGCCAATGTGATAAGCGGCAGGACACATGTTATGAAGAGGGGAGGTACATGTTGCGCAGGACCTCTTGGCTACGCCCAACAGGCCTATGAGGCAGTGAGGTAAGTCTAGTGACGGAAGTGGCAGATGAAAACCAGCTTCTTCCACGATTCAAACATTTGGGAAACCTTCAGACAAAGCAAAGCATGTTTCATCAAGAACTAGATAGAATCATGCGCCGAGGGTTGGAAGACGGAACAGGCTGCGTACCGCATGCTACTATCTGACTCTGTATGCACCACAATCCACCACAATCGTGCGGAATGCGTGAATGATCACGAAAATCACAGCATCGAAAAGGGTTAAACGGTCGCTGCGGAAAATGAATACCCTTCTCCGTGATAACGCGTCCCAATCCACCTTGGCTTACATGCTGTGACAGAGTGCGTCTTTCCTCATCACTAGGTTCGGCCTTCGACCTCCTCGAATTGCTTCCTTGACTGTAGGTGCGACGCGATGAACGGCACATTGCTTGCGCCCGACAATCAATACGAGGTCAGGAAAGGTGGCCAGCCGGGACGAGTCCACCACGGCGACTAAGCCTTTCGCCACGTACTGTTGGAGCCCCTGAGATTGACCCAAGCCGTGGCCGTTTTCGTCTCAAGCGTGCTATTTCCAGTGAGTTTGACCAAAACGAAAGCATTTGCATGATTGGGGTTACGGATACATGTCGGTGCTGCTGCCGGCGGCGCCGGCAGCAGCGCCGGGTCCAAAATGCGACGTTGGGCCTTGGTAGGAAGGAAGGCCGGGGCAAACATACCTCGTTTATATCAAGAGTCTTGCTATCCGGGCGGATAGGTACTTCTAGCTAACCGGGCGGATAACTACCTGTATTAGGTCTTATAGTTGATTTTATCTCGATTAACTTCTATTATTTTCGTCGCTATTCTTATCCCTCTCTCTATCCTTATTACTATTATCGTCGTCGTCGTCGTCATCGCCGATAGTGTCGTTACATTCACATCTACACCCGCCCGGTTAGCCAGAAGTATCCGCCCGAATAGCAAAACTCTATATCAAAACGTGATGAGCTATCGCATGTCTCTGATTATTCAAGCAGTTTCCATGGTGGACAAGTCACTTCTTATCGCCTGTTTGCGCTGTTTCTTGCCATGACGCGCTCCGGCTGCATGATGTAGGCGTTGATATGCAGGTAGCCATCGCGGCGTGACAGAATCGGACGCCAGATGAGGTGACACGATACATTTTTTCATGCCTGACATGTCGTACGTCGCCAAGTAATTGTTTAGCCTGCGGCTTGCCTCGATGCGATTTATCCGAGTCCTCGTACACATTAAGATGCGGATCTTCCCAGAGCTTTTGAGCATGAACAAGTGCTGCCACGCATCATATCGAGTGGTGTTGAGTTCGGTGTCGTTGAGACGATTGTCCCTGAACCAGGTAAAGCCAGGGCGGGCAGGGGCGATGTTGCTGCAGCCGGAGGTGGTGGCACCATTGAAGGTCTCACCAAACGTGGCACTCAGGTAAACTGGGGCTGAAATGTGCTGCATGATATGTGATTGGAGAAGTTTTGTGTAACGAGTCTGAGAAAATGTTGCGCAGCCGGGTATGGTCCTGGCACTGGTCGTTTTGAAAATTAGTCCGTGATACAGCGTGGATTTGTCAGTTCTTAAACGCTTGAATTTGTGCGAGATAGCGGAGGGCATAACTCGATTTCAATCGAGTCTGTATTCCCTTCGTGGCTGCAGTGTTCCGTCGTGCATTGTTACCGAACGGCTCACCTCGGTGAAGTCGGTGAGCAGAGTGCACTAGCAACCCATGTCACTGGCAGTCTCCAGCTGAGCCCCTGGCCCCAACCCCGCGTTCCCCGCCACATTCTCGGTGAGCATCCACACCTAACCCATCAACACAACCTCATCCCATCTCAGCTCATCGCTCATCTACCCGCCAAGCCCTCCGCAATGAACAGTCCGCTACTCGGCCATCTCTCAAAAATACTCACCCTCTCCCCGCCGCAATCCTCTTATCCGCCCTCAGCCCTTTCAGGACCTCTCACGTCGCACACAGGAACAGCCTACCTCTTCCTCTCAATCTCATCGGCCTTTCCCCGCCTCCAGATCCATTCTTACCACGCAATTCATTGGGCACGAGCATACATCTCAAATATTCCGACACAGCCCGCCTCGGACTCAGCTCCAGAACACGTCCTAGGCCTTTCCGAAACCCTGGCCAGCCCAGCGATCCGCGCCTGCATATCTCAAGACTTGGCCCACGTCCACAAGTTCCTCTCCCTCCTCCCCTCAATCTCACACGCCGATCTCCCAACCTGCCTCATTCATGGCCTCTCAGGAACGCTCTATCTCCTCCGTCTCATACGCCACTGGGTCCCCTCATCAGCGCCGCTCGTCTCTCGCGCCATCGTCCACATCTCAGAATACCTCCTCTCTTCCCCTTGGTCCTGTCCTCAATCAAGATATCATGGCGCTGCTGATGGGGACCTGGGAACGCTGACGCAGCTTGTGTTGACCACACCACCATTGGCCTCGCGATTAGTGGAGAGACTTGCAGCGTTGCTGGACTTGCAAGGGCCGGACGGGGAATGGCCATCTCAGGAAATAGGGGCTGGTGCTGAATCTCTCGAAACCAAAGAAGACATCTCATTCGCACACGGCACAACGGGTCTAGTAATATCTCTGCTATCACTTCGTCCTTTTTTCCCGTCTCTGCAGGAGCGCATAGACGATGCCATGGCAAAAGCGAGGAACTTCCTAAGCACCCAAGAGCTTGAGGCGAGAGAACCAAGTCTGTGGTACGGCGCTCTCAGCACCCCATTGTAAGCTTCTTTCTACACCTGATTGTCATCGGATGCCGGGAAACGATTTTGTCAACCATCTTACTAAACCCAGAGACACTGACAATGCCCAGAGCCTTTCCAAAAGGCTCGTCAAGAACATCGATTATGAACCTCGTCCACCCTAGATCAACATCAGAGCCCCCATCAGATTCCTCCTCCTCTGGCTCAATAGCGATATCTTACGACCCCGGTGCCGCATGGATGTGGGCAGTATCAGAGAAGGAACTGCCGCGAATGATCTTTTACAACGACATTTGAACCCGATTTGCGACTATCATCATAAGAAGTAACTAGTCTACATGGCTCATGAATTCTAATATCATCTGGGACGACTGCAATACAGACAACGTAGTTGGGAACATCATATTTGGCACATAAAGTGAGAGGGTGAGTTAGTTCGGAGATGGAGACCGTGGTACTGGTATGGGATGGTCACAAGGGTGCGGCATGGCAGCGGCGGTACGAGACCTTGTGGTGTTAACGGAGCCCAAGCATACATGAGGGTCAGACCAGAGAGAGGTTATCTTAATCAAGACTTGGAAATTTCGGTCTTCGGTCCTGTCATAGTGGTTCTGACAAGATGGCGTCGGCGAAAGTTTTGACAGAATTTCGTTACGCCGTATCGCTTTATAAGGTCGGATTTAGCTTTTTGCAGTATCCAAATATGTCATGTGGGGGCTGGATTTGAAATTCGAGCGAAGTCAAACTCAGAATGAGCTTGTTGGTTTTTACTGCTGAACACGTACTCAATGGTTTCTCCAGTCATCTTTCAAAAGTGATGAGACTAACCTTGGCCCTTCCTCCTCCAGATACTTTGCTCACTACTACCACTATAGCTTTCCACCCTCTTCACAATTCCAGCATCCAACTTCACCCACTGTCATCCTCGATATTCTACATATCTTAGCGCACACTCACTGCAAACATGTCATCTAATTCCACCGCGCGAGTCCTTGATTCTACGGCTCTAGAAAGGTTCGACCCTGGCGAAGAGCTGGTGCTGACGCCATATCCGCTGTCCGACCCCTGCGGCATCGGATTCGAAGATGAAGGCAGGACGCCTTCTGATTTCGACCCCTCCCAAGCCGACGGCAAACTCATCGAGACAGCCAACCCCGCCACGAGAGCTCGCCTCGTTATCAAGAAGCGCCTCCGCGGCACGTCGGCGGATGATCAGAAGGTCCTCCTCTGCCGCGTGGAGCAGGCGCCGACCGCATTCGAGATGGATAACGCGCACGCGCGCCACCTGTCGGAGGTCAATCTCGTCATAGTCAAGACGTTCAATTCGAGGCCGCTCTATCGATGGGTGCGCGATGGATACCGAACCCACGACCATGCATCTGGCGAGCTCAATTCGGAGGCCGCAGTGTACCAGTGCCTGTACGATAACGGGCTGACCGGCTATCCTCACCTGGCGCCGCAGTACTACGGCACTTGGGTGTTTGAGAAGGAACAAAATGGCCAAAATGCTTGCGCACGTGATAGGTACACCGGTCTTATCGTGGTGGAATACGTTGACGGAGTGTCCATCGAACAACTTGGCACCCGCGACTGGGACCATGATACCTATGGCCCCCTCCAACTCAGCACATCCCCTATCGCACTGCACAGAAACTCCGACAAGATCCTGCTGATGGATACCGAAAGCCGACTCCGCATATTCAAGACCTTGCTCGATGGCGTAGTCCGAAAACTGCACGCTGGTATCTATGTCGGAAAGTCGAATCTCCACCCTAGCAATGTCTTGGTTTCTTTCCGCAACAACGGGAAAGAGCTTGGAGAACCGAGGGTGGTCTCCATCGATTACCAAATGGATACGGTGTGGTCTCGGACCAAGCAGGGACGTGATTCGGGAAAACCCATGATCGCGCAGCAGGTCGACCGGCCACCTCACCCTGCTCTGTACTTTCCGAGCACATCAGAAATCGCAGCCTTCAAGGGCTGGTTTCCTCGGGAATGGAGCCCTTACGAGTCCAACCAACTCTGCGAATGGCTTTTGAGTGGAAGCGGGTTCGGACCCTTGGACGGTAACGAAAAATACAGCAATCTTCCTGATGAGGATGCTGAATACTTGGGTCTCTCTATGTTTCCAGTCTTTTGATCTGCAGATGATTTTTCCATTATTTGATTTACAGACTAGAAAACAAGATACATCACATTTTTCAGCATAGTTCGCCAGATAAATTGAAGAACTTTCTTGATGTCTTGGTAATTTTCGTTACTCTTGATCGTGTTTGCTGGGTTCTCTGGACTTGGGGCAGAAAGACTCTGATTGAAAGGCCTCACACTGCTCACAATGGAAACTGTTTTTCTTCGGTTTTGTATTGCTTTCTATCAACGTTCTGTTACACGCATTTCAGTCATACGTTTTCACAATCACAGCCTCAATCATAGACTAGGCAAGCTCGACGAAACAATTAGCAGAGTAAGACTGAACTTATAGGGTGCGCCTGTACATCGGAGACCTCCAACAATACTGCCAAGCAACTAAAACCGTCTCGTGTTCACTGCTTCTGCCTTTTGGAGCCAGACGTCTCCCCTTCCGAGGCATCCTCACTCTCACTTCTCTGGCGCTTTGAAGTGAGGAACTTCACGCAACTTACAATCGCGCCAGTTTTCAATTCCTCGTAGATAGTGCGCCACGAGGGGGGTGAGGCGCTGTTGACCATCTCCACGTTGCGCACAACCCATTCATCTGCCTTTTGGCTTCGCAGCTCTTCAATGGCATTCTCGCAATCTTCGCCATACGAGGCCTCGGGCTGCGAGCTTCGACTTTCAGCCGCTAGGTCCGCTACCGTCTTTCTGAGTTCACGAACTCTCCGGTCATTGTTGTCCATGAACTCGGAGCTGTCTCCGATCTTGCCGAAGGCCAGATAGTCGTTTGTGGACATCCTGAAGACAGAGTACTTGGAGCTGTCTTCGATCTTGCCGAAGACCCAGCCAAGCCAGTGCTCAAACAGCCATGGACTTGTATCCCATCTTTCCGGATCCCATCCCTGGAAGCGCCAAATAGAATGAATACAGAACCTCTCGAACGGGTGAGGCGGGTTAGGCAGCTCTGTAAGAGGGTGTCGACTAGGCCATTCGGGAAGCTCGGGATTTCTGGCATACTTATTCTTCTCGTAGATCTCGCTACAGGAGTAATCGGCGAGAACCACTCTAGTAGGGATCGGTGACCCGTTCAGGCCAATGACTGTCACCAGGATATTCCGAGGACTTAGATTGTGGAGTTGTACACCAACATGCAGAGACTTGACGACCCCGTCCAACCAAAGCTTGAGGACGTCCAATCGAAAGGTCTCGTCCTGAGGATTCATTGAACCGAGAGCTGACCGGTATTCGGGTCTCACATCGTAATCCTTCGGCACGAGCACGGGATCCTCTGGATCTTTTGAAATACAAAGGTTCTTGATAGAGAGCCCTCGAATGTACTCTACGGCAATGGCGCCGGCGTATCGGATCTTCGGGGCATTTTTGTCTTCTTCATCCACATAGGGGACCTTGACAACCCATGTGCCGTAGTAAGATGGTACATGGTAAGGAGAGCCCATGATATTTCCACGCACCAGGTGCCTCTCGTAGTGAAGCCTCAGGGCAGCCGATTCGCGAGCGTGAAAATGCTCAGCAAGTTGCCAATTACCGTAGGGAGGGTCCCCGGGTCCGCCGGGGAATACGAGTCCATTCGAGACCTTGACGACAAAGTAATCAACCGAGTCCTTCGTCTTTGTTTCGGGATCTAAACGCGGGAACGGCATTTGTGGCTGCACGAGGGATCGCGGGTACTTTGTCATCTTGCACAGCAACACTTGGTAATAACCCTTCGTATCGTTCGAAAGGTGCTTGATGATTTCAACCTGGGCGATGGTTTCCTTGTCGACACCTGCGTCCGGGTCGAAGTTCCTAAGGCCATCCAGCTGAGCGGGAGTGGCAGGGGGGTAGAGATTATAGCCCCACGGCTCGGGAGGATTGAGGCGTGGTAGCAACTCAAGCGTTTCACCGGCGTCGAACCATGGGCAGTTCCGACGCATGACGATATATGTGTGGTGGTTTGCGGCGGTTGAAAAATAAGGTAACCGAGTCTTAGGATGAAGTCGACGGGAGGCGTGCAGGACTGAAGCAGTTGTAAGATTCTTGGACGGTTGCCGAAGAGATTTCTGAAGAGAAGAGGCAGTATAAAGCAGCTGCTGTAGCAGAAGAGAAGAATTAGGGGCTCGGTGGCGTCAGGGAAGACTCGGTTTCTGTTCGAGGAGGCAAAGAGCGGGTGAAAAAGCAAGAAGGAGAAGCGAGAAGTGAGAGAAATCGAATACTCCGGGGAAATTTTCATATCCTTAAAGACGCATAGCTTATTGGAAAGGGTTGATTGTAGCGGAAAGGTGCAGTACAAGAACCATCTCTCTAGCACGAAGCATTTTGCATTGTGGGATTTTCCTCTTGATTTGACCAGGCAGGTACGCCAGACTGTACCAGCACCAAACGCCAAACATAGGAAGTGAGTTGGATCAGCCCGTATGCCTGAGACCGCCTAATTTTCCTGTGCTAGAGCGACTACTTTTCCTGTGGCTATGCTCTAATCACTCCACCACCGTCGATGTCGTCATTATCCCCGTTTCTATTATTATCGTTGTTATAGTCGTCCTCGTCCTCATCCTCGTCCTCATCCTCGTCCTCGTTCTCATCCTCGTCCTCGTTCTCATCCTCGTCCTCGTTCTCATCCTCATCGTCGCTATCGCTACTATCGCTTTCGATAGCAGTAGTCAAGTGCACAGAAAAATCAGGCGATCTCGTGTGCCTTTGTTCGTCACCCGGATGCGTGCGTGTGGGTTTGCTCCAGCTCCGATTACAGGACGTCCCAGCCGAGAGAATCTAATGTCACACATCCTTTGCGGGTCTCAGTTCCATCGTGGCATTCAATCAGTTGCAAATCTGGCGGGCAAGTACGGAAGGTTTTGGACTGTGACGATAGGGAAAACATCGCGTCTATTTTACAAGTATTACATTGATGCCGCTGTATCGCTAGTAGTCACTGTCATAAACTACGATCATGTACCAAATCTCAATCCAGCTCACTGTTTCTGCCTCTTGCTCTGGTCAGAAGCCGTGTCGCCTCCCTCTTCATCATCGTCATCGTCTCGCTGCCGCTTCCTGCTGAGAACACTCTTGGCAGACTGCACAGCTTCTTCCTTCTGATAAGTAAGATCCTCGTAGGCCTTTCGGTTCATGAACTCCGAAACATCCACCCCCGTGTGGTCCTTCACTGACCGCAGAAAATCGTCCTTTGAATCCATGGGAGCATCTTTATACTTGGCTCCGTGGTCTGCCACAAGCTTTCTCAAAGAGCGATCCGATTCATCGCCTCGGTCACTGAAGACAGAGTAGAGCCCTTCCTCAACCTTGCCAAAAGTCTTTCCAAGCCAGCAGTCAAACAACAACGGATGCTTGTCCCAGAGCGGCGGGTACCAGCCGGAGAACTTGGACAGCGAGATAATGCAGCACCTCTCGAACGGATGGACTGGGCGCGGTTCCTCGGCAAGCGGGTGCACATCAGGCCATCTCGGGTCTTTGGCGTTCTTGGTCTTCTCGTAGATTTCAAAACTGAAGTAGTCGAGGAACACAATTCGGGGCACAGCAGCCTCAGAATTGCTGTCGTCAACAATCGTTACGAACGTGTTTTGGGTGCTCAGGTCATTGTAATGCACACCAGCATGCAAGGTCTTGACCACACCTTCTAGCATCCGCTTGAGCACTGACAGTCTGAAAGACTCGATCTCCGGGTCCATCACCTGACTAGCAAACTCCGGGCGTCTGAATAGATCTCGGTCGTATCTTGGAATGAGACAGGTGGCGTTAGTGCCGGGCTCGTACTCGGCGTCGTCCGATTCAAGGTTGATTCTATGGTTCTTGGGGAGCACGCCCTGACAGAGATCACTGATGGAAAGCCCACGGATGAACTCCATGGCGACGGCGCCAACATAGCGAATCTTCTGATTGCCGTCCTTGTTCTCGTAGGGAAGCTTGAAGACCCACGTGCCGAAGTAGGACGGCACATGGTATGGACTTCCCATGATGGTGCCGAGCTGTTGATGCTTCTGGTAGAGGTACTTTAGGGCAGACGAGTCGCGGCTGTGGGATTGGTCTGCGAGCTCCCAGCTATTCCAAGGGGGGATGACACTTCCGGTAGGGAAAAGGCGACCGTCAGAAACCTTGAGAACAATCCAGTCAAGAAGACGTTCATTCTCGGCCTTCTGGTCTGAAGTAAATCGCGGAAACGGCATCTGCGGCTGTGCGAGGGTTTGCGGATACTTGGTGATTTCGCAGAGCAGCACCTGCGGACCACGACCCAGGCCGAACCGAAGATGCCTGATTATCTTCACCTTGCAGATGACCGCCTCGTCGACTTCCGCGTCCGGATCAAAGCCGCGGGGGAATGAGGCGATGTTCTTAAGTTCGGAGGCAGGGGGGCAAGGGTAGGCGCCGCCCCAAGGTTCAGCTGGATTGAGTTGGGGAAATAGTTCCAGCGTTTGTCCAACATCGAGCCAAGGGGCCGCTAGGGGAGGCTGCGCGAAGTCCATGATCTCGGATGTGTGTAATGGAGGAAGGAGCGCTGATGGAAGGTACAAGCGCTGACGAAAATGCAAGGGCTGTCGGAAGGCAAGAGTGCTAGCGGAAGACGTAAGCGTTGGCGGAAGGAAACAGCTTGATGACCGAAAAGTGCTCTGATAAAGTGAGCAAGCAATTGGTCGATGTCAGGAATGTTGGAGTTTTGAATGGATCTTATGGTGATCCAGAAAGAAAACTTTCCAGTAAAGAGGTCTGCTGAGGCTGTCTCCGGCAGTAAAACTTAACAACCGCTGTCCATGAACCGAAACGGAGTTGTAGGTCGCCGCCTCCTTCCAAGAAACCAGACAGCCAAATAAACCGCACGAAAGGTAGGCACCGTTCGGGTGCCTTACACCTCGCATGGGGGAAGAGAGAAAGACGGAAAGGACGCCAACGAGACCTAATGCCCGCTACCAAATAATGCGGGTGGCCTTGATGGTCTCAGTAACCTTGATGACAACAATTAGTTCACCACAGGGAGGGACTTCTCCAACGCGGCAAGCACCGAAGCCAGAACCAGAAGGTGCTCAGGTCAATCGCTTGCCTTCTCGGAGGCTCAATGACGCCCGCCTGTGTGACAACCGGCCGATTGAACGAACTACCTATCTCCGACCAGCTTCCTCCTGCCCATGCGCTCATCGATTAACGGAAGAAGATGGAAAACACTCTGAGAGAAAATTGGCTGCTGTCAACCCCTCCGGCGCCCACGTTCTCCGCCCAGATCACGCCGCCATCCGACCAACTCCATCCATCTCCATGGTCAAACCCCCGATCCCCCAGTGCCCGTCTCCCGTCTCTCACCAGCGCCAACCCTCTAAGAACCCAGCCAACGGAAATCATTGTGCCGTGCCGTGTAACACTAGAATGGGGGCCTAGCAGCATGTTGATGGACCTTGGTGCCAATTCCAATCCCCACCTCTCTCGAATGTGGACGAACAACCTTAGCCGTGGAACCTTTGTCGTACTCGACATAGGACAAGGACGAGCAGGTCCTCACCTCACACCACACCAAGGCCTCACGCCGCACATCACCGAGGATTACCCGCATAGTAATGAATAATTATATATGCTAAACGCCGCATAACACATCTGTATAGAATACGCCATGCCGTGGCCCGGCACAATGCAAAAATCGGGTACAAGTCCCATCAACATCAACATCCACATACACGCAGCTGCCTACCCATCCTTTCATCCAACTTGATCCAAACATGAAAAACAGGCATACCCAAAAAAAGAGGAACGCCAGGTGTCAACCACCGCCAGACGAAAAAGAAGTTCAAACTTTTTGTATCTTTTATTCCCTAGCGGAGCATCTGATTTCTCTCAGAAGGTAGCATCGTACATCTGGTCGTTGGTGTGGGTTGCCGTACAAGTACACGGTTTACATCGTGCCCTTTCCTTTTTCTTTTCGTGGTCGTCATCGCGGTTTTTCGTTTTCAACACAGGGAAGTCCAGCCCGGCGACCGCTCGTATTACGTGTTTGGTCGTAAGTCCATTTGCCGTCAGCTCTACATGACGACACACTCGCCTTCCTGTTGCTTGCCGATCTTGCTACGGGAGATGCGCTCGCGCTGCCGGGGTCCGTTCTTGCCGGCGCGCTTGAGGTCCTCGAGGCGCTCGCGGGCCTTGGGGAAGTCTTGGGCTGTTGACACAATTAGCATGCGCTTGTGGCGAGAAGTCAAAAGGAAACTTACCAGCCGCTCTCCAGTACCACCGCTTCGCATCCTCCATGTTGGCCGGCACACCGATGCCTACTTCCGTAAAGTATCCCATCGCGTACTCGGCCTTTGCTAGACCAGCCATCGCCGCCTTGCGAGCCCACAAGTACGCCTCCGTGTCGCTCTGCTGCAGGACATTATCACTGCCAGTCAGGTACCATCCACTGAGCGACAGCTCGGACTGGTGCTCGCCCTGCTGGGCGGCGCGAGAGTACCACATGATCGACTGTCGAGGATCGATAGGGCAACCCATGAGACCATATTCAAAGGCGCATCCAAGTCGATACTGCGAGAATTTGTAGCCAAGGTCGGCCGCCTGTCGGAAGAGAGTAAAAGCGTAGGCCTCGTCCTTGATGATGGCGTCGTTGGGAGCTGCGGACTCGTACAGCAGGCCGAGCTCGTGAAGGGCGTGGGGGTTCTCGGCGTCGGCGCGTTCGGCAGCCCGCTTCAACCAACCCACAGCTTCACGAGGATTCTTGGGCTGGCCAAGAAGTCCCTTCAGCAGGATCATGCCCACCTTGTACATGGCTGGCGTGTCCCCAAGCGTTGCAGCTCTCTTATACCACTGAATCGCCTTTAAGGGATCTTTCCTCGTACCGCCGCCCTCTTCGTGACCAATTTCGCAGCACACTGCCGTCCTGTACGCGGCCGCCGCGTGTCCTAGCTTGGCAGACGACTGGTATAGCGTAAAGGCTTCCTTGTTGTCGGGCTCCTGTCCAAACAGTCCGCGTCCAAGACAGTCTGCGTAGAAAAACATGGATTCGGGGTTTTGAGCATTCGATAGCTTCTTGAGAATCTTGTTCGCATCCATGAAGTACTTCTCACGAGCGCGAACCTTCATCTTTGGGTCAGCCAAGTGAGGCGCGAGTACATCGACCGCCTCCACGAGTCTCTTTGCCAGCCTCAAGGCAGACTCTTGGTCATTAGGATTCGTCTTGATGATCTGGCGCAGGCGCTCGAGCTCCTCCTGTGTGACTGGCGTCGAAGCTTCCGTGAAAGACGGCGTGCTGGCTTGCTGGGGAGCCATCTGCTGCGGGGGCATCGCACCAGGACCGGCGGGAGGCATTGGTCCGCCCATTCCGCCGTTGTAGTTGCGGACAGGCGCAGGCTTGTCGCTCATGCTGACCATCGAGTTGGGCATATGACCAGGGCGAACTGGAGTAGGGTGAGATGGCAGGGAATCACCGCTGCGACTTGGAGACGGTCCATGAGGGAGACCTGGACGTCCCATTTGCGGCGGGTTAGGTTGTTGCGGTTGATCCCAGCCGTTTGGGCCGTTGTATGCTTCTTGTTGGTAGCCGCCATTCATGGGTGGCATTGGCGGCGCGTCGCCAGCCATCTCGAAAACGGCTTGCTGCGATTGTCTCAAATCAGGTTGCGACTTCGTGCGGCTCATTTCCGGCATGCGCTTAGCACCCGGCTGAGTATGTTCCGCAATGCCGGGTCTCATGTGCTGATCGAATGAGCCGCGCGGGCGGTGTGAAGGCTGCGCATCGAAGTCGGGAGCACCACCTGGGCCCCCTGGGCCCCGGTAATCGTTACTCGTGCGCGGAGGCTGATAGTATGCATCGTAGACATCGCCGAATGATGCTCTGGTGTCCCTATAACCATCCTGGCCTCCTTCATATCCGTCATACCCGTTCTGAGGGGGCAGCGGGGGGTTCGGAGGGTGCATGCGCTGTGGCGGCGGTCTGTTGCCCTGGGCTGTAGATGGCCGGGGAGGAACACCGTTACGAGGTCCTCCTTGGCTGCCCGGCCCTGCATACGTGTCTTGCCGATGCGGCGGCGCACGTCTTTGCATGGGGTCATTGACCGGCATCGTCATGCTCCGAGGCGGGGGGCCGAAGTTATCCTGCGGGCCATAACCATCGTCTCTGAAGTCAGGCCCTCCGTAGCCGGGGTCGGGGCCACGTCGCGGCTCCGGATATCCTCGCGGCGGGGGCGGCCCTCTGCCATTCGGCTGTCTTGGAGGTGGTCCCTGGGCTGCGATTTCCATGCCGGCCATCTTGTTCAGTATCGCCTGCTCTTCGTCGAGGTCTGTCTTGCGGCCCTGTCCTGGGAACGCGGGGAAGGCGCCGCCAAAGCCCTGAGGGCCAGGTGGGCTTATTGGGCCGCCATCTTGCGGTCGGGGGCGGTTCGCTAGCGATTGATCAGCATACGAGAGCAATGACTCCATTGCGCAACTTACCCGCAGGGTCTGAGTTCGCCGATCGCTCGTACGGAGCAGGTCGTCCTCCGCGTCCCATGGGGAATCCTCCGCGGCCACCAGGGCCACCACGACCCGGGGGACCGGGGGGATAGCCGCCGCGAACACCGTCGGCTGTTGGGGGACGGGCTATCGGGCCTCCTCTTCCCATCTGTGGCGGCGGACGTCCTCCTCTTCCTGGGCCATTGGGTCCTGGCCCGCCGCCGTAGTAGTCCTGTTGCGGGTAGCCCTGATTCGGCGGTGGCGGGCCTCTTCCGTAGTTCTGGTCCTGGTACCCTCCGCCGTAGTCCTGGCCGTAGCCACCGTCGTCGTAGTAGTCATAGCCGTAGCCGTCTTGCTGGTAGTTGTCGTACTGCTGGGGAGGAGGAGGGCCCCGTTGCGCAGGACCGGGTCCAGGACCAGGACGAGGCGCGGGCGGGCCACCGCCGTATGGGCGCTGTCCCGGGTATCCTGCCATCGTCTGATCTGTTTTCCCGCCGCTAGTCTGGTCGAAACCGTGCCGTCGTCGACTGGGTGGTTTCGCAGGCGCAAATTGAAGCGATCGGGAGTCGTCTCGTGTGGTTTTGGGCCGATTGGTGTGTAGGTTTTGAGAATGTGTTGTTGGTGTGTGGTCAACAAGGTCGGGAAAGTGCCGGGTTCAGGACAGCTCCTGCGCGGCTCGGGGTCGCATAAAGGTTGCTCTGGGAAAGGAGAGAAATTAGGTAGGTGTAGCTCCACAGCTTTCCGGAATTGGATCGGGCTGCTACAACAACAAGCGCATCGCTGAGCGGTTCGAGAAAAGAAGAAGAATCAGAATCGCAACACCAAGTAGCGGCGGCGGCGGGGGTTTCTCGTCCTTCTCTGCTGTAGGTGCTGGGATTCAGCGCGTTTCGGCTCAATGTTGATCGACAGTTTCGGCGGGCCAGGCAATGCGGGAAAGCGCGGGCTCTCAGTCGACCTGACGTTGTTTTTTTCTGAAGCTGTCCACAGCAATTTGGGGAACTGTACTCGGGGCGCACAACAACGGTCGAGCAAAAGGAGAGACGGATACAAAAAAGGAGAAAAGAAGAAAGAATGATTTGAGCCGCGCGTTGGCAGTGCCGGGAAGCAAGGTCAGGTCGGGTTGCTTCAGTTCAATAGAGCCGGCCGTTAAGGGGAGATCGCAGGTGTTTCCAGAACACGGCGTCTATTGGTGGCAGAGACGGTGGAGATGGACCGAGTTAATGTTCAAGGACCAAGACCAAGATCAAGCAAGCACAGGCAGGTAGGCAGGCAGACTGGGCAGCAGTCGAATGAGGTGCGTGGTACTCTGCGAAAAGGCGGACACTGGAGGGGCTGGCTGGGCCGGTGCAGCGCGAGTCTTGGGTTGTCGAGTAATGGAGGTCCGTTGGATCCTCAGTCGTCTGGATCCCTGGGTGTCGTTCCAGTGTTTCCCGTAAGCAGCCCTATTAAGGTGAGGTGAGGCAAGGTAGGGAATGGTGTGGTGTCGGGCTTGAAGGAGAGTAAAAGGAGAGGTAAGAGATAGAGGGCGAGGAAGAGGTCGTCCTCATGCACGCGTCGATGGAGAGCGACAGAGACACACACCAAGCAAATAAGCAGCAGCAGCAGTGTGTGGTGTATGGTGTGCGTGTTGTCGGGTCTGTTGCCGGTCTCCCCTCTCTGTATGCGCGTGTCTCTCCGGCCTGTCTGCAAACTGCAGGTGAATAAAGACAGACTGGGGTGGTGGTGGAGGAGGAGAAGGAGGACAGACTCAGAGTGGGCGGTGGACTGTGGACTGTGGACTGTGGACTGCGGACAGTCGACTGGGTTGGGCGGATATCGATGGATAATGGACGAGGGGTTGTCTTGTGTCTCGTCTCCCAGGGCCCCCGGGCGGTCGCTGATGCTGCGGCGGGTTCGTTGGTTGGCTGCCAGCGGTACGTACTCCGAGAGTTGTCTTGGTAAAGTGGTTACTGTCTAGGTACTGCGTAGGTGCGAGGCCCCCAGATGACGAGAGCACCACGGGATGCACGCAAGTACCTCACTAAAGCAAGGTACGCGATGCAGCGCTCGCACTGCCGCAGTTAGCTCAGCCCATGAGCGTGGAGGAACACCACTGAGGTCTGCTATTCGCAGGAAGAGAGGCCTGGCACTCGACTCCCATGAACAGCAATAAAGCCAATGGGGGCCGTTGAGGCGCATTAAACAGATCCAACAGGCGACAGCCCCAGATCCCAGCAGGCCAGCCCGCGTTACAGTTAAACCTTTCGACAACAGCAGACGTCGTCCCTGTGTTGCC